>JAYESA010000004.1:87395997-87592485 GCA_036927795.1 Iris macrosiphon | reverse complement strand
GTCCTTCTTCTTGGAGTTGAGATATTATTGGCAGATTATATATTACTGTGAGATGATTAGATAGTATAGTCGACCTAGACAGCGTTCTACCGTCGATGCTACGGCGTAGGCTGGACGTACCCACGTACCCCTTCACCGGGTGCAGGTCATGACAGGTTAAGGGGTAGCACTACCCCCAACGAGCATTTTTTATAATCTTGTTATTCAAACAGTACGACCAACGTCTTCTACGTTGTCCAACCAACACGGTATCATGTTGAGCAATCACCTTCTCATCGGAGGAGATGGTCGTCCCCAACAGAGTCGTCATTTTGTTTGCCGTAAACAAAGGATTTGAACAAACTTTTGTATCACAAACTTTAAAAGGAAAAAAGTACAATAAAATTATATACAAGAATCTAAAGTATAATGATTATGAGAAGTATAGCTGTAGAGATATGATCTACGGTCGATCACTTTACTCCATGGACTACTCGACACAAAAAAGAAATGCAAGAACACATAAGCACTCGAGAACTCGGCAGCAAGAAGGCAACGGTAGCATTGGCACAAATGACTTTTCCCTCTCTCCGTTCGTATGTCTCTCTCCCTAGGATATTACTAATCATGTACTCAAAAGTCAAAATGGTTGTAGATGTGCGCATATAAATAAGAAATATTCACTATGTTTGCCATTATACGCATACATTTTGAAGACTTGCAACCCACGTTCAGCTTAGTGGGCTAGCAACTCGTTGCCAACCTTATACGTAGCCTACTATACGAGGAAAACTCTGGTAGTGGCAACAACTGCATGTACACGCTCTTATTATTTTCATAACCGTACACTGTCTTTTAGGATTTTATTCAGCAATACTGGCGTACTCTGGGGAATCAACTCTGGTAAAATTCAATATCTGTAGGGACGCTGGCATGCTATATGTAAATAGCATATTGGCGTATGTTGGTGAAGTAAGCATCATTGGCGTACTCTTGTGAGATTTGGAAAAAGTAGCCACACTGCCATATTCTGATAAAGATAGCAACACTGGCATACTCTGGTAGAATATGATATATTGGCGTACTTTTGTAGAGGTAGCAATACTGGCGTACTCTGACTAAGTAACAACACTGGCGTATTATTATAGAGTGCGGCCATATTGTCTACTAAATGGCAACCTTGGTCAGCGTCCAAAGATCTTCTATATTAATAACTTTGATCTCCTCGAATTCTGTGTTTGTCAGTTGTTAGTTCTTTGTATTAAATGTTGGAGGAAGATGTGAAGAATGCACGCTCACCTTTTTCGAGTTGGTCAGATGACATGAAAGTATGTCTTTGCTCCAAGCTTTAAGAAAGTATGCCATTCTTCTGCTGAGCTTGGAAGTGTATATTTTGTGAGGAAGTATGCCACTGCTCCTTTAGGTTTAGCATCCTTTGGGAGCATACTTTTTATGCTTCTACAATGACTAATAAATAGATTAGGTGACATAAGTGATAGGTAACTTAGATCAATCCAATTTTTCTATGTTAAGAGTGGTTGTTTGTATTTGTATTGTGTATATATGTTTGCGTGATTCTTGTTTGTGTTTTGGATTATGGTAGATTTTTGAAGGTTGTACCAACTTTGACACGTGGTTAGGCCTGGACTAGACTTTGGTACTACAGGTCTCAGCAACGTTGGACGATAACCAGACAAATATATCTTGCATGTTTGTTTTATAGTATTCATATATTTTATGCTTTTCATCAGTCATACACTCTAGATATACTTGTTACATGTTTTTTATATTTATTACCAGTTTACTTACATGATTATTTTTGCTGACACATTGGGCGTGATATACAGTTTCATGTTTATTGCATTCTAGGTAACTTGTATATGATCTCTGATAGTTACTTATTGATGGATTTACATGTATACATGATTGACTGGACGTATTACCTGTTGGACTCAGACTGGACGTGTCGTAGATGTGACTTGGATAGTAGCATAGGGTGTGAAGGACAGTCACTAAGCGTATGAGCTACTTTCCTATATTGTTACCGCTATCTCATTACCGGAGTTATAAAGATTTTCATAGTTACCACAACTCCCTTTAAGGGACTGCGGAGCTACCATAGTTGTCAAATTATCTTTACCATCTGGAGCACACCGTGATAGTTCATACATAAGAATATTGTCCTCATTTACATATCACATAGATTGGTTAGAGTGGTTGATAGTAGTTGTACCTAGATCTCCTATTTATTATTCGCATGTTATTTAATGTACTTTAATTCAACATATATATTATGTATCTTGCTATGTCCCTCTGAGAACCTGATTTCTTTCCAAGTTATTGCTGAGATCTGACATATGATTATTGCGGTTAATTCTTAGAGATTTAGGTATCGCCAGATGATAACACCCTTTATTCATTCTTCTACAATTATTTCTTATTCTTAGTTATAGTATTATAGATGGAGTTGTAAATATTTATTATAGAATTATGGACATTTAATCTTATCTGGGTAGTATATATGTATTCAAATTGGACTATAGCCCGTTTGAAATACCTAGTTGGTCATTCCATGTAACCTGGTTTGGCGTATTTTGGGATTAGGTTATGACAAATGGCTCAATATTTGTTGTCGGTTCAGGCCTAGATGTCCCAGCAGAGGTCGCATTTCGGTCAGCATCAGAGGCCATAACAATATGGCCATTGGTAGAGGCAGCAATAACAGGGAACCCGATAGGGCCATGGACAGACATTCACCATGTCTCTAGATGAGGTATTGGCATCATGCGATATGGTGACAAGTACCATTCCTAATACATATATTCAAGCAGTAGCATTATTTGATTAAGGGACTTCCTTTTCTTTTATATTTCAATGATTTGCGACAAGCATTGGATTAAAGTTTTAGCATTGACAAAGTGGCTAAATATACTCAATGGTTTTGAGCTCGTAGGAGTTAGTAGACTGTGCTTAGCGTTTCTAGTCGTAGTGTGTGGGTAACTATTACCCAGTAGATTGATTGAATTCCATATGTTTAACTTTGATGTTATCCTATGCATAGATTGGTTGAGACACTCATGCGACGATAAAATATCATGGAGGGAGAGTTTTATTCAGCATTCTAGGCATAGAGGATTTTACCTTCGTCTTATCATTAGAGGATTTTTTTTAAGAGAGTTATAATGCCAGTTGAGGGGCAGATCTCTAGAGTGATCGACGAGTTTCTCAACATATTTCTAGAGGAGCTTCCAAGCATAGGAGAAAGATGGAATTATGTATCGAGTTAATACCCGGAGCGACACCAGTTTCTAGCAGAGTCTACAAGATATCCCAATAAAAGTTGGATAAATATTATCAGCATAGCTGAAGGCAAAATGAATCATTAGACCTAGTAAATCTCCTTCAGGGGCACTAGTGGTATTGGTAGGCAAGATGGATAGTTTATCTCGCTTGTGCATATATTATAGACTGTTGAATGCGGTGACCATCAGGAACAAGTATCATTTACCAAAGATTGATGACTTATTTGATCAATTGAGTAGAGTCAGAGTTCTTTTCGAGATTGATCTTTGGTTTGGGTATTATCATGTGAGGGTCCGGGAGCAGGGCAATACCCAAAACAACATTCAAATTATGGTATGGGCATTGGGAGCTTGGTGATGCCATTTGGGCTAATCAATGCTCTAGCAGTATTTATGGACTAAATGAACCATATTTTCAATCCCTATTTTGATCAGTTTGTTATGGTATTCATAGACGATATCATTTTCTATTCCAACAATGAGGCAAAATAAGAAGCATATGCGCAAGGTATTACAGGACTTGAGGGAGCATTATCTATATGCAAAGCTTAGCAATTATGAGTTTTGGTTGGATTGTATTCCATTCATAGGGCACATGATCTCTGGGGAAGGAGTATCTGTAGATCCGAGGAAGGTCGAGGTCGTAGAAAGATGTCCATTTTCGAGAAGAGTAGCAGATGTGCATAGTTTTTTGGGATTTTGTCACGATCCGCTTCCAAATAATCAGGTACAAATAGGTCGTGGCCAGCCTACGTTGTTGTCAACATCGGTAGTCAGATGTCTACGCCTTATCAATCTCTCAATATGAATATCAATCCCTCATCACAGCGACTAAGTACGATCCCATACAATCACAATACACCACCACATTTCACTATCCATTATTACACCTTTTACATCAATGTATCCAAAAACAAATTCGGTAAAAGTTAAAAGGCAACATCCATCCACCGATATGTACGCATCCAAAATTATCATCACAATACAATATCCATAGATCAGAAATGAAATCCTACTATCTAACATCCTCAAATCTCCTGAACTGGTGGAGCATTCTCTACTACAGTGTCATCATAGGGTCCATAGAAACTATGTTATAAGTCATCATCGAACTCTGCAACAGATCCAATCAGGAAAGGAGCAAAGTACAACACTAAGAATGAACTCAATACTAAGAAACTTTAGATGCAAGAGTGATGACATGCACTAACGTGTGAACTGGAAAAGTAGTACAATAACTGAAATAAGGGAAAGTTCGGTCATACAGTAGTGAATAAAATATTAGTCTAATACATGACCGGCTGGTAAGTACATAGCTCAATAAAATAGTACAACTTAACCATACGTGCACGATATGTGATTAAGCTCGGCACAATACTACACTAAGGGGTTTAGTCACGTATATACTAAATATTTCTCCATCCCTAATGATATAATACAATCAATGCACAATGAATCATGTCATGCAAGTGTCCAATATAAAGTCAATACAAAACAAAATTTACAAACTAAGGGTCAAGTCATAGTGTACTTGCCTAAATCCTCGAATCGGTGATGGAGTAGAGATATCATCCTAGAAGAAAATATATGGGTCAGGATTCAATTCTAATATAAATTGGTCTAATAATAACAAGTTTTAATTAGCTAAATAATATTACTTATTAAATTAATTGTTCTTATTTATAACTAATTAATTCACAATTAAATTACTAACTTAACTATCTATAAACTACCCATAAATTTGCCTACAAAGCCAGCCTGCAATCCGCCGAATTCAGCCCAGTCCGTTCTATCCCTGAGCCCAGATCGATCCAACCCTAAAGCCCGGTCCACCCTGACCTGACTCAGCCTACTCTGGTCCATTCTATTTAATAGCCAACCAACTATGTGCCCGGTAGTCCTCCCTACTAGACCCTGGCTCCATGCTCACTTGGTCTCCACATCCATGTCACCGTTAGCTTCAATTTTGAATTCAAATACTGCTACAGTATGGTGAATGTTGGTTCAACCTAACTAATAATTCCTATTTCCCGCCTATTAGCTTATTCGTTAAGTACCAATTTTCTAGTTTACAGAGTATCTCTTTTGAACTCAGAAGTGTAAACCTCTATTGACACCACCCTTCCTTAAAACAAATCTTTAAGACTGCCAGAGCCTGAACTACTCCCGTAAACACTTACGTAACAGTATCGAACAGGACACTGTGTCTTCCATCTGATACATATGTATATCCATGTCAACTTACTTGAGCTATGGCTTAATCGACACGATATACGCGTCTGTATCGTCTGCAGATATGATCCCGTTCCCAATCATAAGTAATTGACACAAGAGTTTAAATAGATGATATATAGGTGAGACAAACCTGAATTGAATTGATTCGAACACCAAGACATGATTGGATGAGTCAGACACCGTTCTTTACTAGTCCAAAACAAATTTAAAACCTGGTTTAGGCATTAATCTGAACACCTAGAGTGCAAGATAGGAAATGAAAAGTTTAGATATAATTTTGAATCAAAATTAAGCGAATAAAGAATTCTCAAAGAAGAAGGAGATCATAGAACTTATTGATCATTCCTTGCTTGAATCCGATCGAACTCGGTCAGAGTTACTTCTGGCAGAATCGAATCAACACCTAATCGATGCATAACCGATCAGATGAGGGGATTTGATTAAAATTCAACAAAACAAAATAGAACCGAATACGAACTTACTGTGAGTTGCAATCGATCGGTGGCTGAAACGACTACGCCATGTGTTCGCAGAAAGAATTCGGTAATCCACGGTGGATCACGCCGGATCACGGTAGCCTAAGAGTCGACGCGGCTGGAGGGATGCAACACCGGTGGGAAGACGACAGAGCGTGGCCGAGGTGCTGTGAAGATCACTTAGTGCTCGAGAAGACAACCCCTCCTCCGTGGTGCCATGGCCGAGGTCAATGTCAAGCAATTAGGGTTTAGAAACTGGAGGTGTGGAGGAAGAAGAAGACCGAAAGAGGAGTGATTTTGGCAAGGCTTCGCCAACATAATTGGTGATGAGAAACCGAGGGGGTCGGTTCTTATTTATATGTGTCGGGAGGAAGTTTCTAGACCTAGGTTGTTGGAAAGTCGGTTACGAGTTAGTTACAAGCGGTTACAAGCGGTTAGGGTTAGGATTTTCTGGAAGTTTCTGGAGTTAGGGGGGAGAAGATCAAGAAGAAGCTCGTTCCACCCATGCTCGATTACTGAGGAAGAAAGGGTTTATTAAACAATTAACTTATTTGCAAAAAATAAATCTTGTTATTGCATATTGATTCATTTTTATTTATAATCCCTAATTAACCATTCTCTTTAGCCTAAATTATTTAGAAAAATTATTAATGCAAATAATGGTTTAGAATATCATTTATTTACAGGATTTGAGATTAGAAGAGCTATAAATCTTCCGCCCCCTTTCAAAAATTACGTCCTCAAAATTTCAGGGGTGAAAAGAAAAGAAGAAAAGATACATCAGTCTTGGAACATGTATGGGTACTTCTCCATCATCTCATACTCTCTCTCCTAGGTAGACTCTCCTGGAGATTGATGTCTCCACGCAACTCTAACAAGTGAAATTGTCAAATTTTTAGCCTCTTCTCCCTGCGATCCAGGATCTTAATTGGCTGCTCTGAATAGGTAAGGCTGGGTCCTACCTCAAGCTCAAAATCATCTAACACATAACTAGGGTCTGCTACGTACCTCTGAATATGGGAGACGTGGAATACATTGTGCACTCCCTCTAGGTTAGGTAGTAGTTCCAACCAGTAAGCAACCTCACCAACCTTGTCCAAAATCTCGAAGGGTCTAATATACCTCAGACTGAGTTTTTTCTTTCTCCTATATCTGATGGTAACACGAGTACGAGAAATCCTCAAGAATGCAAAATCTTCAGCTGGACACTCAATGGGCCTTCTGCTACTGTCTGCCCAGTACTTCTTTCTATCCTAAGCGACTTTGAGCCTGTCCTGGATCAACTTGACCTTGTCTGCAGCATCAACTATCATCTCTGGGCCAAACAAGGCTCTCTCTCTGACATCATCCGAGGATAAAGGTGTGTGACATCTACGCCCATATAGCGCCTCATATGGTGTCATATAAATACTAGCTTGGTAACTATTGTTGTAAGAAAACTCTACCTAGTATAGTTGGTCTTACCAAGATCCCCCCAAAGTCCAATGCACGAGTCCTCAACATGTCCTCTAATATCTGGATGGTCCTCTCAGACTGCCAATTTGTCTGAGAATGATAGGCGGTACTAAACTTCAACTGAGTACCCATACTCGCATGGAGGCTCTTCCAGAAGTGTGAGGTGAATCTGATATCTCTGTCTGAGGCAATGTTGTTTGGGACTCCATGAATTCTTACTATCTTCCTCACGTAGAGTTCTCCTAACTTCTCTGTTGACAATCCAACCTTAAAGGGAATGAAGTATACCGACTTAGTCAATATTTCTACGATCACCCAAATAGCATCCTTTTTGCCAGGTGATCATGGTAACCCCGAGACAAAATCTATAGTAATATGCTCCTACTTCCATTCCGGGATGGGTAGAGGATGAAACAATCCTCCAGGTCTTTGGCGTTCTGCCTTTACATGCTGGCACACTAAACATCTCGAGACGAACCTGGTTACGTCCCTCTTCATCCTGTACCACCATACCTGCTCACTTAGGTCTTTGTACATCTTCGTTGCTCCTGGGTGGATAGAGTATTGGGATTGGTAGGCCTTCTACATAATCTCCTCTCTCAAGCTTCCGTTGGGTACACAGAGTCTGGTGACATGCCTAAGTGTCTCATCTCCTATGATGGTAAATCCCTTAAGTAACCCTGCATGTACTTGGGCTCTTATACTGCGAAGACTCTCATCTAGAAACTGAGTCTCCTTGATCTTCTCCATAAGGCTTGACTGGACTTGCATATTCATTAGTTGTCCCTCAACTCCAGGAATGATGACTTCTATCCCCAATCACCAACGGATATCTGTTAAGGGAATCTGCAACTACATTTGCCTTCCTTGCATGATACTAAAGATGGATGTCGAAGTCCTTCATAAGTTCTAACAATCTTCTTTGTCTTATATTTAGTTTATTTTGAGTGAAGACATATTTCACGATTTTGTGGTATGTGAATATCTCCACTCTTTCTCTATACAAGTAGTGCTTCCAAAGTTTTAAGGCAAATATGGCCATTGCAAGCTTCCGGTCATGTATGGGGTAATTCTTCTCATGATGCCTTAGTTGCCTAGAAACATATGTTATCACTCTTTTATTCTGCTCTAGCACACATTCCAGACCTTTCCTAGATGCATCACTAAAGAGGGCAAACCCTCCTGATCCTGAAGGTAAAGCCATAATAGGAGCTGTGGTCAACTATCTTCAACTCATCGAAGGCTGTCTGGCATGCTTAATTCGATCCATACGAACTTCTCATCCTTCCTGATAATTTTGGTCATTGGCTCTGCAATCTTGGCAAAATATTGTACAAATTTTTGGTAGTAACCTGCTCCCAAGAACCTTCTAACCTCTGCCACTGATCCAGGAGTAGTCCATGATTCCATAGCTGCAATCTTCGGATCTACTGCTATGTCATCCCCTGTTACTACATGTCGAAGGAATTATACCTTGTCCAAGAAAAATTCACACTTGGAGAGCTTCCCATACAACTTCTCATTCCTCAATGTCGCTAGAACTATCCTCAAGTGCTCTTCATGTCCTTTCGGGATTTGGATTATATCAAGATATCATCAATGAAAACCACTACGAATTTGTCTAAATATTGGTGGACGACCTTGTTCATGACGTTAATAAAAACTGTTGGGGCATTGGTAAGTTCGAAAGGCATGACCAAAAATTTATATTGCCCATATATAGTGTTGAAGGCAGTCTTTGGAATGTCCTGCTCCCTTGCCTTTACTTGGTGATACCCAAACACCAAATCTATCTTGGAGAATACCTTTGCACCAATCAACTGGTCAAAAATCTCATCTATCTGGGATAGTGGATACTTATTCTTGATTATGATATTATTTAAGGCCCAGTAGTCTATGCACATCCTAATTGTTCTGTCCTTCTTGGGTACAAAAAGTACTGGTTCTTCCCAGGGTAAAGCACTAGACCGAATGAAAGCCTTCTCTACAAGCTCATTGATCTATTCTTTTATCTCTTTTGATTCCTTAGGATTGATCATTTAGCAGTTCTGTGAGACGAAAGCTGCCCCTAGAACTAGGTCAATGGAGAATTCTATATCTCTACCCAGTGGAAGTCCATGTAACTTGTCCGAAAAGACGTCCATAAACTCTATGATGATAGGATGAGACGGTTCCTTCTGTTCGATTATTTCTCCATAATTGACTCATTCAATACTTGCTTTAGCTTCGCTCCTGACTTCGAACTAGGACTCTCTTAGTGGGATGAAGTTAACACTCCATTGATGGCAATCGATAACCGCGAAGTGCTCACACAACCAGTCCATCCTAAGGACTATGTCGAATCCTGGGAGTGGCATTACTAGGAGCTTCGCTCTGAACTCTCTGCCTTCTATGGTAATAGGGCAATCACAGAAATTGCTGACTGGTACCATACCACCGCTAGTCATGATCCTACAATTTCTCCTAGAGTAGGCTGGTACCATACTGTGTCTATGCATGAACTCGATTGACAGAAAACTATGCGATACACCATAATCAAATAATGCAGTACGGGGAAAGAATAGAGTAGAAGTAAACCTGTGATAACATCCGTTGCAGTCTCTGGCTCCTCAACAACCATAACAAAGGCCCGTCCCTAAGGTGGTGCTCTGCTCTACTGCTGGTGTTGTGTAAACTTTTGTTGCTGGGTTGGAAGGGGTGGGCCCCTCTCTTGAGGTCCTAGGGTGGTCCCTGCTGGGCTGGAGCTCCTGAATGAGTAAAATCTGTGGGGCGGTCCCTCACCAGATGAGTGAAAGATCCACATGATAAGTAGTGACCCAACCTTTGACGACATATGTCAAAGGTATGGCATAACCTCTTACAGAAGGCACAGGAAATAGGAGCCTGAATCTACCACTGAGGATATACTGCTGGAGCTCTGATAGGAGGACAGTACTATTGTTGTGGTTAGTGTTGCTGAGGTGGAAAATACCTCGCCTGAGTGTTAGGTCACATTTTAGGGCCCATGGGTCCACTAGTGCCTCCAAAAGCCTCTCGGTCCCTCTTTGGATGAAGGTCCAGATCAACCTCAAATCCCTAGGCAATATATAGTATCTTAGCATAGGTCTTCGTGCCATTAGCAGCGACAAGAACGCGAATCTCCTTAGTTAGCCCCTGACGAAATCTTCTGCCTCGGTCCTCCGGGTCACGAACCATGTAGTCAGCAAATCTGCTCAAACAGCTAAACTCAGCTACATACTCTCTACCGAGCGGTTCTCCTGCTCTAGATTCTGGAACTGCCTCTCAAGAATCTCCCTAGCCATTGTAGGAAAGAACTTTTACTTGAAAAACTCTCTAAACCTCTCCCAAGTGACCCTAGGTACTGCCAGCTTGGGTTCATTCCTGAACCAAGTCCGGGCCAAGTCGCAAAGCTAAAGTCCTACGGCCTCCACCTTTATATCATCCGGAAGCCTAGACACAGAGAAGTCATTCTATATCCTCAAAATACTTGTCCGCATATATGATCCCCTCCGTACCTCAAACTCCCTGGGGTTAAGCCTCTTGATGTCCAGGATGGTGTCAATCTTGGGTTGGACAGGCCGTTGTTGCTGCTATTCCTGGATAGTTACCTTGTCCATTGCGGCCAAGGCAACTAGATGGGCATTCTCCATGCCCTCTCTCATGATAGTAGTCTACTCCCTCTGGGTCTCCATTATACCCCAGAGCAGCTCGTAAAGCAGGGCGACGTCCATGGGCGAGGACTCCGTAGTTAGGATAATGGGAATGCCACCCTGAACAGGGGTTGGAGGAGGTGGGAGAAGGGTCCCAATCACCTCTTGGTCCACTGGGTGGGCTGAGGATGCCCCTATGGAAGCCGTTGCACTGGATGTGCAACCTTGCATCGCCTTTCTTCCCTTTTCCATTCTCTGGAATGGAGGAAAGAGGATGAGTATCCAGAGAAGATACGAAAAAAAGAAAATAGTAAAGGCAAAAATAATACAGCATAGAAGTCCCACGATCGGTCCTAAGCTCTGATAAGTTCCTAGACCTACATAGGCCACCACTAAAAATAGGTCACAACCCGCTCCCGGATAATCGGGTACGAATCAGTTATGCCCAGCTTACATTGTTGTCAACAGCTGTAGTCATATGTCTAAGCCTTATCAATCTCTCAATATGGGTATCAATCCCTCATCACAGTGACTAAGCACGATCCTATACAATTATAATACACCACCCCGACCCTCCCTTCCCCTCCCCCGCTCACCCCCCCCCCCCCCACCGTGAGCCCCAACCCCTCTCCACCGACCCCCTCCCATCCCGGCACTCGCTCCGCCTATCACGCCCCAATCTCAGAATACGTAGGACTAGGAATATGTAACATGCCATCCATATGTATACGATAACTCCAATGTGATGGAAGATCATAACACATACGTACGTTGTATATGAATATCAAATCCACAAGTGGTAATATACTGTCGACACAAGTCACACGTAATCTATATCTCATCCACAGCACAAATAAAGAAATAAAAAATAAATAATTGAATCTCAAATATGAAGTATCAAAGAAGATATTCGGGTGGAAACAAATTCACTGCCAGTCGACTATATCAAAAACTATATGAGAGAAGAGATCAAAACTCCAATATAAGATAAATCTCAATAAAAGAATAGCAACTAAAATATCCATTAGCTGCGAAGAATCAGTGGTACTCCGAAGGTAAGACCTCCTCAATCTGGTACGAAGCGTCAAGTCCGGGTCCGTACTCCCGCGGATAATCATGTTCGTCTACACCTGGAAGTGGACCAGGTCCTCAGAGGAATGTAACAAGATACAGAAACAGCATGCCATTAAAGTACTAAAAATAAATATCCAAGGGTCGCCTAACCGTCTATGTGAATGCACTTTGAGAATAACTTTCCAACACGTGGACTATCTGGCTAAAAATGAGATTGGCATGATTCTCTCAGAGAATCGGAGGTCTAAAAAGTATAACGTCTTTTGAATATCGGAGGCCGCCTGTAGATATATAATATAAGGGTCATCTGACCACGCATCTCCGGCGGAGCGTACGGGTTACATAAGAAAAGTGCAAAGGAGCCTAAATGCCTTACTTGTTGTTCTCCCCAACCCATGCTCTATTTATGCCATACCCATGACACGATGACATCTATAATGACTGTCAAGGCTTTTAATCATGTAATTCTATCAGCAGTTATCCCTATCCGTCGCACGTTCTATACGCACAGGTGGCCAGTCCGTCACGCAAGTACGTATTCTACATGGGACTCACACTCGTATAACAACTGTGTCACGGCTAATAAAACATAAGAATGCCTCATGATAATGGGGTGGTATCGTAAAACTAGATCAACATGCATAATATATAATAAAGAAAAAATACGACGCCACCGTCGTTGCACCCAAGTTATTCTTGGACGCGCAGTTTATATAGCAGTTAAAATATATGAACTAAACAAAAAAAATAAAATGCATGCACCATATGGAATATAAATTACAGTACAATGGCAAGGTATACTTGCCTAGCAGGAAAGCTGCGTAATGTAAACGTCCAGCTGTCAAGTACAGAGTATTAGAACCCACTGCCTCCGACTGAACGTCTCCGGATACTGAAATAAAATCATCAACGTTCCCGGAATCAGCGATATAGCTATAAAATACTACCCTTTCATCCAATTTGGACACAGGGGCAAAACGATAATTTTGGATCAAAGCGGGGTCCATGTGTGGCCCATTTTACAACAAAATATGTGCCAAGGGTAAAAATCTCTAAATTAAACAAATTATAGGTCAAAAAAATTATAAACGTTGATACGAACTCAACGGTATGTCCAATTTTGGATTCTGGTGAACCCGATCAAAATCTCACCCTTTAAGTCAACCCGTGGGCCTGCAAATAGGCGGCTCGGTCAACTATTTCGTAATTGTGTGAAACTTGAGTCATAGGACCAGCATGATACCATGAGTCTAATAGTACAAGTTTTGTCGCATTCCGACGAGCGTGCACAAACTAATTGAAAATTTTGCGAAATACGGATACAGAAAAGTTTTTACGGATACACGTTGATTCCGACGTGCACACACGTCCGAATCAACTTCTGCGAAATCTCGTACGTCAGGGTATACCATAAGCTCCTTTAGGAACAACTAGTACGTGACATGGTGGTTTGGTTTGTCAGGATGCACTGCGTATCACAAATTTTGAATGTTTTAAGGCAAGTTTTTCGGGTTTTTGGACACAGTTTTTCATCAGCAATTAATGAGTGATTTTATAAAGTAAGTACTTCATTTCGGTCATGTTTATATGGACTCTGTGTTAGAAAAAGAATCTTGAATTTTTGTTGAACGGATTGGGAGAAATTTGCCTTCCAAAACAGGGTTCTTGATTGTAAATTCTGTCAAATATGTATATTCATATAAAAGCAGTTTTTCGGATTTTTGGAGGAGAATTATCATGTCGATTTAATTAGGTTTCATTCTAAGAATTTACACAATCATAAACTAGATAATGTGGTATGTGCATAGGAGTTTACAGATCAAAAATTAACCATGCATAGAGAAAAATATGTTGTCGAATGTGGGTACCTTGGTCGAGTTAATCGGAAAGACGAGTTCGCGGCGATCGACTGCAGCGAAGCGGCGTCCAGGCAGTCGACTATGACAGCGTTGGGAGGCGGTCGAGGGTCGACGGCGGTGGGGAAGATGGGTCGGGCTCCAAGATCGAGAAATAGGATTAGGGTTTCGTTTCTTGTCTATATATATATATATATATTTATATATATATATATATATATCCCGATAGAAGGAAGTTATGGGTCGGGTTGGTATGTTGTTGTGTTCCGCATTTTAGGGACGGGTGTGAAAGGTCTATGGTGCTACTACTTTTGTTAGTAGCACTAGCAAGTGCTCTTTTTTTTTAATACTTTCTTTATTTATTTTACTTTTATTTATATATTTTTTTTAACAACTGACTTATTTATTATTATAGTTTACTTTATTTTATTTTATTTATTATTAACACTATAATAATAATAATAATTATTATTATTATTCTATAATACCAAAATTATTTTATTTATTACGAGAAATTTTAATTTCTAATATACTAACGTAGTAGGGGTCACCCTCACGTATCACTATTCTTGCAAAACTGCATATTTATATATACATATATTATTTTATTAATTAAAAAATTTATGGTGGTTACACCGCCCCCTCCCAGCCCCTGCTACCCTCCTCCCTGCCCTACGGCAGCAACAACCCCTACTCGTGCGCCGCAGCTCGTCGCCGCCGCGGCGTGAGCTCCGCCGCTACGTGCGCGCTCCACCGCTGCTCGCCGCGGCACTGGTTGCTGCTGCAGCTCGCGGTAGCTAGGGCCGGGGGTAGCAGGTTTGGCTAGGGTGGGGTGGCGGCTCGCGGCGGGCGGGGGGGAGAGGGGGTGGGTGAGCGAGGGTGTGGAGGACCGGGGGCTTAGCCCCACCGGCCTGCTGCTGCTGCGGCCAGCAGAGGCAAGCTTGGCCAGTGGCTGCTGCTGCTGTTGCGGAGACTGCGAGGGCGAGGACGGGGGGGGGGGGGGGGGGGGGACCGTGGATGGGGAGGGGAGAGCGCGGGTGGGGTGGGGGAGAGATGGCGATAGCGGGGAGGGGACGAGCGGAGGCGAGCGACGGCTGACCGCAGGGGAAGGAGAAGGGGGTGAGAGGGAAGAGAAAGAAGAAAATAAGAGGAACATTTTCGACAAATTTTTGGGGTCAAAGTCGTTAACCGTCATGATTGGACGAATTCGTTAAAAGTATAAAAATATTATACATTATAAAAATAATATAAAATATATCCTGAATATAAATAAAAAAAATTGGAGGATAACTTTAAAATATCTCTATAAAAGTCGTAGCTAGCATTGCCCCTATTCATGGAATGCCATAAATGGCCCTACAAGTGAAAGGGGCATTAGTCCTGTGGTGTTTGGTTTCTATTTTTCTCGGCAGGCCAGGCACATGGGGAGCAGCAGCAACTGCCGCTGTTGCTGCTCTCTGTCGACTGCTCTCTCTTTTTCATTAAAGACCTATGCCCACACTATGGGTACAACCAAATGCTTACAGCGCCACGTGGCCGGTTTCCATTGGAAGAGGAAGGAAAGAGGTGGAGCCGTTTGTAAGCGTTTGGTCGTACACTTAGCATTTTCCTCTTATTTATGGGTATGCTATTAGAATGAATAAATCTATAATTCTAAAAGTTTTTTTTTTCCCTCCTCTGATTATTAACTATCTGGAGTTAAGGATCCGTTTGGTTGTACACTTCAGCGGTAGCATGTCTATTAAAAATATGTGCAACTCAAAAAAAAAAAAAAAAATTTGTAGAATTTTGTTAACATGTGTCCTAAGAAAGATATTAAAGATAATTAATAGATAATTTGGTTTGCTTTAAAAATTATCATCAACATCCAATAAACAAAAAATTATTTATATGATTATTTTAAAAATTATTTTGTTGGATCTTGTTGACACTTTTCAAAATAAAAAGTTACTCTTTTTAATATTTATTAGATATAGATAACAATTTTTAAAATAAAAAATTATGTATTAATTATTCTTAATATGTGCGCACATGTTAACAAAATCCAAATATGTATACTACGGAAGTAACGTAATTGTAATTAGAAACTTAATTATATTATATCAGTTTCTTTGAAAACAAATTAGATCAACTTAAAACTTACAAACTTGAAAAAAAAACATTAAAAACTAAAAATTAAATCAAAATTAATAGCTAAAATTTTAAAAAATAGAAATTAAGAAAAACATAAACATAAGAAATAAAATTAAAATTAAAATTAAAATTAAAATTTTAATAATTAAAAAGTATATATAAATTTAAAAATCTAAAAACCAAAATAAAAAAATAAAAACATAAAAAATCCAGAATTTTAAATTTTAAAATATTTCAAAAAGTAAAAAACACCGAGAAATTTAAAAAAATTAAGAAAATTAAAATTAAAATAGATAAAATTAAATTAAAAATTTAAAACATAAAAAATTTAAATTTTAAATTTAAATTTTAAAAAATAATAATTTAGTTTTTTAAAAATAAAAATGTAAACAATAAAAATAATAAACAAGTAATATAAAGTATAAAAAAAAACCCATAAAAAAATACTATTACCCAAAATCTTGTGCTTTACGAACTTTGGCTTTTGGAAAAGGAACAAGTTGATGGCATACCAGTTGTCGTAACTCATAAGCTTGTTTAAGCAAACAAACCCATTTAGATATTCTCACAATAGTGTAAATTGATTTCTCTCCAAAATTGGTTTAGTAGTTTTATGAGTTGTTAAAAAAATCTCAAATATGTCCATTCCATAAAGTTTTTGCTTTCACATCACCTACAAATCTAACCTTTTAGAAAATATAAAAATGCAGGAAAAAGTTATGAAACTTCATAATGTCAATCAAAAGCTATTTATAATGGTATTATAAGTATAAAGGGTATTATAAATATAAAGAGAATATATCAAGCATATCAAAAAATATTAGGAAGGGATGTTCCATTACTTCGAAACTATGAAGGTTTTTTTTTATTTTGACAAACATATTTTATATAGTTTCTCATAACTCTCAGCAATCATGAATTAACTTGTAACTAGAAATATTGATACTTTCTTTTAATTTTAACTTTTATTTTTTGTATTTTTAGTATTAGTATTTTATTTTCACATTTTATATTTTTCTTACTTTTATTTTTATCTTATTTATTATTTATTATTTATTATTTATTATTTTTACTTTTTATATTCTTACTTTTTTATATTTTTAATTTCTATAGTTTTTATTATTTTTAATTTTTTATGTTCAAATTTCGATTTTTAATTTTTTTTTCTTTTTTGTTTTACATTGTAAAACTTTTCTTGTGTACTATATGGTAAACTAAACACTTGAATGCATTTGCTATTACATTAGATGGTTTGTTTACATGTTCCAACAAAATATGATAATATAATTTTAATTTAATTCAATTACAAACTGAATTACATTACAAACTCAAAAGTTACTATGAACAAAATGCAAGCTAACTGTTAATTTGGTTTCATTTCGATTGAAAACTTGTTGCTTTTGTTGTCATTTTGAGTTTTTGACAAAAATGACAAACATAATCTCATTTGATTTTTTGACATTGAATTTAATAACCGCTAGAGACGAACCACGTTGCTGGCTTGAGTACTTCCAGCCCACGCAAAAAGAGTACTTTTTTTTTCATATATACCATACCAAGAATTTCTTGTTCCGCCATTAATTGAAAACCACAAAAATAACATACATTTGTGTGTAGGGGTGAGCATTCGCTTTATTCGATTTTAACCGAACCAAAATAGTTAAAATCGAATAAATCAAAATTCTAAATATCAAAAATCGAAACTGGATTTAAATGAACCAAAATCGAAACCGAACCGAACCGAACCGAACCGAACCGAACCGAACCGAATAAACTATTCGGTTAATTCGATTTGTTCTATAGGACTATTGATATTGTCTAATGAATCAGACCCAAAGTTGAGATCTCGGATAAAAGGATCCAAAGTTGAGATCTCGGATAAATTATATTATAAATTATAAATTTACATACACATTTGTGGTATGTCAAAGTTGTATCCAAAGTTGAGTTTAAAACATATACATAGAATTATTTTCAAAATATACACATTTTTAATCACAAAATATGCATAAAATTAAAGTATTTACATAATTGCATAAATATTACACTACCAGAAAAAGTCAAATTAGCGACGTCAAAAAACGTCGCTAAATGACAAAAAAACGTCGCTAATCACGTTTAGCGACGTAATTAGCGACGTTTTACAAAAGTCGGAACTCAGCACGTCGCTGAAAGAAAAAACGTCGCTAAACGTCGTTGTACCGACATTTTTTAGCGACATAAATGTGTCGCTAAATTAGCGACGTTTAGCGACGCAGCGTCACTAATTAGCGACGTAAACAAACGTCGTTAAACGTCGCTAATTAGCGACTTATATAGCGACGTTACAGCGACGTCTTTAATGACCTGACAGTACTGCCATGTCAGCATATTGCGACGTACATCGACGTATTTAGTGACATGTTTAGCGACGTCATTAGCGACGTCTATTAACGTCGCTAATTAGCGACGTATTTAGCGACATGTATAGACGTGCTAAACGTCGCTAAACGTCGCTAAATATGTCGCTAATTTTACAGAAAAAATAAAAAAATGAATACTGAATTGTTTCCAAACTATTATTCCTGCAATTTATGAATTTCTAATTAAAAATAGACCCGGAGCAACCCTCCGTTGAAATTTCTGGGTTCGCCGACCCCTTCGGTGGAACACTCAACACCGGTAAATTAACATCATTTAATATGAATAAAAAGTATCACAGTCATACAATATACACAAATATTATAGACAGACCTGGAGCAACCCTTCATTGAATTTTTTGCGTACGAAATAACACAAAAAGTATATAAAATATCACACTCACACAATACACACAAAATAAAAATATCACAGTCACACAAAATGCATAATATATAAGTATCACAGTCACACAATGGGCATAATATATAAGTATCACAATCACACAATAACCACAATAAAAGTATATGAAACATCACAGTATCAATCTCGAGGATATCCAATACGTTGGGGGCACATACCAGTCCCTCAGATACTGCGCATAAACAACGTCTATGTGATCAATCTCCGCTATAGGTGCTGGGTGACTGGAACTCCCCGTCTGAGATACAGCCGCTATAGGTGTTGGGTGACTGGAACTCCCCGTCTGAGATACAGTAGGTGGTATCTCTTCCTCCTTAACAGTAGGAGGCATCACTTCCTCCTTAACAATAGGAGATGTCTCTCTCATGGGTGCCATCTGGTAAGATAGATAAAAATAAAGAATATATTGATAACAAATATTACTTAAGACATACCCTTAATAATGCGGAATGGAAGAATTAGATGACTCACAAAGCCGATCCCAAAAAATTAAAACAAAACTCTGTTTTTGTTGTTGCAATAACCTTACAAGGAGCTCATACCCTTTCCAAAATTTTGTGTTATGATATTCAACCTCACCGTGTATCAATCCAAATTGATGTCATGCAACATTTTGTTTATCCAAATTCAACCTACATAGACTTGTGTTATGATATTCAACCTCACCGTGTATCAATCCATAATGTTCCAATTTTTAATCTCTGATTACAAAGAAATTTATGAAAGAAAATAAAATAGTATAACCAGTTTGAGATCATATAGTGATTTTGCTTACTTGAATTTGTGAATCTCACTAGCAACTTATGTATTACTATGAGCATGGAAAGAAAGCCTAAAATCCTTAAACGATACAAATGGCTGCTTCCCAATGAGACTTGTGAACTCTCTCCCATTGAGATTCATGAATCCTCTAATTAAACACAACTATGGGGGAAAATAATGTTTTGCCTGGTTATTATAACATAGTTAACCTTCTTCACAATCCTAAGGTACAGAATTAGCAATTAAGAATGTGGGTAAATACAAATAACTCTACTTTATGCTCTACTATACCAATTCAAAAATCCCATATTGGAGCCAAGTAATTGAAAACCAAATGTAGGGCTGATAAGCCCAAACAGTGTGTATTTGTCATTGATCTCTAGGAATATTTAGTCCAATCGCTTTAAAAAATTTGATACGCAATGTGAAGGAAATGAGGATATTGGCCATTGCACTTGGGGGATAAGTCTGATGACATATCATTCTATTTACCCAAGTCAACTTATTGTTCTCATATATGCCATTCCTAATCAAATTCATAGCTATCAAAAAATAATATGTAACCTGACCATATTTGTTCAGTGTATAGTTTGTTTCTTCTTTTGGTAGAAAAGTAAGCATTGTTGCATTCTCAATCTATGCATTTAATAGCCTTTCTTGTTTAAGGACAACTTTAGTTTATATCCTACTTAGAAGAAGCTGAGTTCACTGGCCTGAAGGGTTGATCAAACTTGCCAAGGTTACAAATCTGAAAGAAAAACTAAATTGTACAACGTATGACAGGAACTAAATTGTACTGATTGACATAGCAAAAATTCTCATATTGATAATTTTTACTATCTTGATTTGTATTAACTAACTGACTAATTCTTAACATAATTCTTGTTTATGCACCATACATATATATATATGCATGAATAATTAATTCTACTACAAAAACATTGGCTACTTAATAGATTTTAAAGATATATATAAAAAGAAAAAGAAATCTCCGTGTTGGCAATCCATCCATGTCTTTTTGATCTAGTTCTGTGCTCCCCAGTCGTCTACTGGGTCGGCTCCATCTTCTCCTCCGTCGTTGTCTACTGGGTACACGCGACAGAGAGTGTGGTAACTTCGGATGCACTTCATAACCGCAAATACCAATAATGTAGCCACAATGAACCCTATCACCAGAAAGATGATCCTGGCAAAGAGATAGCCCACTCTTTCTCCCTCTCCCTCTCCCTCTCGGTTCCCTCCGTGGTTCGGCCCAACGAAACTCATCTCCTAGAATGAGTTATCAGATGAACCAGAACGGAAAAAAGAAATCACAAAACAAAATCAAAATTAGTTCCCAAAGTTCTTCAAAGAAATAAATTATTTAGAAATAATAAAATCAGCAAATCAGGTTTTACTGGCCCATTTTCCAGCATGGCTCTAGTCGAATATTTCCCTACATGTACACCCTTGGAGATTCTCATGAGAGCGCATAGACAACAATAAAAAGTTCAAAACTAAATTAAATGATTCTAAACTTTTCAAATCACTCATAATAATATCTCCAAGCTAAATTCCCTCAACCCAAACTCTTAAAATACAGTTACTAATTATGACCGAATTATTGGCCAATACTCTGATGGAATATTACCACAAAGTTTAAGATTTCCTTCTTGGCCTCTGTAAGACCTGCTTTACTTCAAAATTACTAGGAGCAAATTAAACTTCCAAATTACTCTAATCATACTTGATATATATATATATATATATATATATATATATATATATATATATATATATATATATATATACTTCCATCTCACCAAGAAATTCAATTGTTATATAAACTACTGGTATAGTACTTGAGTTATGCAGGTTTGACCTGAATAACTTAGATATGCAATTTACTATTACTTATCCCTTCGCCTAAAACCATATTAAAAAAAATTGGGCTCAGGCTCTTGCAACATTATTTACAAGAAATCCTAGTTAGAGAATCATGGTTCATCGATATCAGATATCCTTCATTCATAATCCCAGGTCAAAAATCCTAACCCTAACCCTAACCCTAAGTCAAAATGCCTAACCTTAACCCTAGGTCACGTGTGTGTGTCGTGTCAGTGTGTGTGTCAGTGTCTGTAACGTGTGTGTGTCGTGTCAGTGTCAGTGCCATGTGTGTCCTGTGAGAGAGAGAGAGAGAGAGAGAGAGAGAGAGAGAGAGAGAGAGAGAGAGTTAGGGTTTACCTAGAGGAGGAGGAGGAGGAGGGGGGGAGGACGCTGCCGGAGGGGGGAGGACGCGGCTGGAGGGGGGTCGCCGGGAGGGAGGAGGGGGCGCCGGAGGGAGGAGGGAAGCCAGAGGGGGAGGACGCGGCCGAGGGGGATCGTCGGAGGGAGGAAGGAGGAGCCGGAGCGGGAGAGATCGAGAGCGGGTTTAAAATTTGGGAGAGGGAGAGATCGAAGAAAATTGGGGGAATCAACCCTAAGTAAAAAATTTAGCGATGTTTTAGCGACGCCAATAATGACGTCGCTAATTTAGAATTTAGCAACGTTTTAGCGACGCCAATAATGACGTCGCTAATTTAGAATTTAGCGACGTTTTAGCGACGCCAATAATGACGTCGCTAATTTAGCGACGTCTTAAACGTCGCTAATGATGTCGCTAAATGTCCAAAATATATATGTCGCTAAAAACGTCGCTAAACGTCGCTAAATAAAACATATTAACGACGTTTAGCGACCTAAATTGAACTTATAGCGACTAATCTTTTAAAAACTGAATAAAAGTTGCTAAACATCGCTAAATGTCGCCAATTAGCGATGTCTAGCGACGTTTTTACATGGAGTCGCTAAATTAGCGATACTTTTACATGGAGTCGCTAAAAAACGTCGCTAATCCCGCTTATTCTAGTAGTGTTATTTGTTTTTCAGTTTTGAACCGAAACCGAAATCCAAAACCAAAACCGAATAAAAAAATTTGGTATTTTTAAATCGAAACCGTACCGATTTTAAAAAAAAATGGAACTGAATATTTTATTCGATTCTGTTCAATTTTTAGTCAAAAATCGAATAATGCTCACCCCTATTTGTATGCCTTCCATTTGGCACTGATAATGATAGTATGTTTCATTTGTTTATTTCCGTTTGACGTATTGTCATACATAGGTTTCTTTTTCTTTTTCTTTTTTCCTCCATATTTACATTATATCAAAACTAGTAAATTGTGTCACATGTAAATAAATTTTTATATGTTGTTGATAAATTATTTTCTTCTGTTATTTTGACATAAAGTTAATTTTTAAATTATTTTCTAATGTAATGTGTTGAAATAAAGAGATAAAGTTAATTTTTAAATTAATTTTTTCTGTAATTTTAATATAAAGTTACTTTTTAAATTATTTTCTTCGGTACTTAGTTTTCTTTCGCAATTTTGAGATAAAGTTAATTTTAAATTAGTTTCTTATGTAACGTGATGAAACAAAGAGATAAAATTATACTACTACAAAATTGGTTAACAATAAGGGCCAAATATGCTAATTGATGACATTTGCTTGGACGTCATACATAAAGCTGTCAAATTTATCCTGAAAAAACAATGACGTACAACTCGACATCCATCATCTTTCTTTACAAAAGATGGCTTGTATGTGTCATCTTCATTAACAAAAGATGAGTTTCATGCGTCATCGTTATTTACAAATGATAATTTTTTCGTGAGACAACAATGGCAGCTCAACACACGTTCTCCTTCTTTATAAAAAAATGACTTTATGCAACACCTTTATCTACAAAAGATGACTTTCATGCATCATCGTTATTTACAAACGATATGAGACAACAATGAAGGCTCAACACACTACCTCTTTCTTTATAAAAGATGACTTTATGAGTCATTTTTATTTACAAAAGATGACTTTAATGTCATGGATGAAGTTATTAATTATGATCATCTAATGAGCTGATATTAAATATATTATTAATGACATTTTGAGATGAGTGCCATCTATAAAGTGTCATTGTTAACGATTTTTGTAAATTTTGTTTAATAATTAATGTATGACAGATCATTTTTGAGTCATTATTAAGCCACATTAAAGAGGTATAGATAGTGTTGACCATGCAAGAGTGTCATTCATCAATCTAATTTCTTTACCCTCATCTTCTCTAATGCCTTGAGATGCAATTGCATATGAAACTCACCATATACATCCCGTATTAACACAATTGCACCCATTTTATTGTCACAATAAGCTCCATACTCCAAAATAGGTGTGGAGTATGGAGCTTCCTTCTCCTCCTCGTTGGGTTTATCCATTATAGTTTGTGTATAGTTGGCTCTAAAATTGGTGCTGATTGTGAACAGAGAGAGAGAGAGAGAGAGAGATTGTTGATGGATTTTGGTGGTACTATAAGCAGATTTATGAAGGGCAGAAATTTGAATTCAATACTATTCACAGATTTGTTTATATAAAATATCAGTATCTTTGTAAAGGAAAATATAATAATGTATAGGTCCTTCCCGTTGTTCCTTGATCAACAAGAGGGGCACAAGGTTTTTTTTTTTTTGATATGTTTGATGTCCTTCATTTAAGAAAAGGAGGTAGCACTTTTTATTTGTTGTAGTGCATTAGACAGCTGCATATATTTTATGCAATATGGTCATGATAGTATCCCCAAAATTTAGGATAATATTTTGTTGTTGCTGGTGTTGTTTATGGTCATGTACAGTTGGTTCATTTGAGAATTTTTATGGATTATTAATGTACAGTCCCTAATCAAAGAAGTGAACAAGAAGTGACTCAACAGTTAGTTAAAGTCGTCTTAGTCAGAGAGATTTACTTGCAACCATTTAAATTCCAACCATTCATTTTTAGGTCTATTTATAGACCTAGTCCGATTCGACCCAACTTGATCCGAAAAATTTGACTCTTGTCGACGGGTTTGGACTCATAAATAATAATTAAGTCCGGTCCGGTCCGAAATTTCTTTAGGGTCGAAAAAGACCGGCCCATGTCCGGTCCAAGTCCGTACTTTATGGACTTCGATGGCTTGGTCCGGCCCAATGTCGATCCCTACCCGTATCCCATGAATAGGTTATGTGATATATGAATTCTTTAACCCACTTGGCTTGATGCTGTTATGTAAAGAAATGATAAATATGGAAAATGTTACTTTTATTATTTTGATGCGTGAGCCTTTATATAGCAGAGTTTACATCAAAACTAACTCATGAGGTTACAACTGAATCCCTACAATCATGGTTAGAGATAATTACAAAAATAAACTAACTCATGAGGTTACAACTGAATCCTACAATCATGGTTAGAGATAATTACAAATCATAGAAAGACTAAGTCAATAACTTAATACCCTCCCGCAAGCTCACGATCGAGTACGAACGAGAAGCTTGGACCGTACGTTTTAAAACCGTGAGGAGCCAACAGCTTTGGTAAAAATGTCCACTATCTGATCAGCAGATTTGACATGCTTAACAATCAGAGCACCTGCCTGAACTTGTTCCCGGACAAAGTGATAGTCGATTTTGATGTGCTTGGACCGTTGGTGAAAGACCGGGTTTGCAGTAAGAAAAGTGGCACTGAGATTATCACAAAGAAGAATGGGAGGACCAGGAGATGGTGCCGCCATTTCCTTGAGAAGCTGTTGAAGCCAAATAAGTTCAGCCGAGGCAAAGGCAATAGCCCTGTACTCAGCCTCAGTGCTAGAGCGAGCAACCACATTCTGTTTGCGAGAAGACCAGCTCACAAGGTTTCCTCCAAAGTAAACCGAGAACCCATGTTGAGAGCGGCAGTCCTCGGGATCAGAAGCCCAGCCAGCATCAGTAAAGCAAACAAGCCGAGTGTCACGAGCATGACGGAAGAAGAGGCCAGAATTGAGTGAACCCTTGAGGTAGCAGAGGATTCGTTTGACCGCAGCCCAATGATGTTCCGACGGCTGGTGCATGAACTGGCAGACCCGATTGACTGAGTAGGAAATCTCAGGCCGGGTGATGGTGGCATATTGGAGAGCTCCTACGATGCTGCGGTGGAGATGGACGTCGGAGAATGGATCACCGCCTGAAACGAGCCGAGAACCTGGAACAGCCGGCGAGGCTATGGGTTTAGCGCCCATCATTTTGCTGTGATCAAGGAGGTCCAAAATGTACTTTCTTTGGGAGAGTAGAAGATCAGCTGAATTACGATGGACTTCAATTCCCAAGAAAAAGTTGAGATCACCCAAATCCTTCAGAAAGAAAACCGAGTTGAGATACTTGACAAACTCATCAATGAAGGAAGAGTTGGAACCGGTGATAATGAGGTCATCCACATAAACAAGCACATAGACAACATCGGAGCCATGACGTTTGATGAAAAGAGAGGTATCGGAGATGCATTGCCGGAACCCGTGACGAAGCAAAGCCTGGTTGAGCTTCTGAAACCATGCTCGCGGAGCTTGCTTGAGGCCATAAAGTGCCTTTTTGAGGCGACAGACATAAGACGGCCGATCAGGGGAAGTGAAACCCGGTGCTTGCTCCATATAGACAGTTTTTGCTAGATCACCATTGAGGAAGGCATTATTAATGTCAACCTGACGGAGAGGCCAATGACAAATGACAGCAATGATCAATACCACCCGAATCGTGGTAGGCTTGATGACCGGGCTGAATGTGTCGAAGTAGTCAACTCCCTCTTCTTGATTGTATCCCTTGGCAACCAAACGGGCCTTGTACCGGTCAATAGAGCTATCAGGTTTCTTATTGATCCTGAAAACCCACTTACAACCAACAATATTAGAAGAGGAGGGCCTAGGAACCAAGTCCCAAGTCCCATTAGCAATTAAGGCATCAAACTCTAGTTGCATAGCATGTTGCCAATTGGGGTTCTTTTTGGCTTGTAAGAAAGTTTTTGGTTCAAAATCAGAGGAATCACAGGGAATAGAGTATTTGGTAGCAGTGTGGGCTTTAGGTTTAAGGAAATTAATGGAGGCTCGAGTGACCATACCGTGGGTCGAAGTGTTGGAGGGGCGGAAATATGAGGGAGCATGTTGATATGGCATAACCGACGAAGGGATCGGTGGTGGGGAAGGTGGCACCACCGTGGGGGAATGTGGCATGAGGTCGGAAGGAGACGAAGACGACGGCTGAATGGGAGTCGGTCGAGAAGGACCGAAGGAGAAGATGCAACCGAGAGTAGTGTTAATGCAGCTTCTTGAAGCGGAAAAAGAGAGAGGTCAGGACGAGGCGAATCTAGCTGTTCGGATTGAGAATTATGCTCCGAAAAAGGAAAAGAAGACTCATCAAAGACAACATGACGAGCAATGTACGTTCGAGAGGAAGAAACGTGATAACACAGATATCCTTTATGTTTAGCACTATACCCTAAGAAGATGCACGCCACAGAACGGAATTCCAACTTGCTACTGTTGTAAGGGCGAATATAAGGAAAACACAAGCAACCAAAGGATTTCAGAAAATGATAATCAGGTTGACGCTGATATAGGCATGCATACGGGGACTTGTTCTGAAGAATAGGAGTTATAGTTCTATTATTCAAGTAAATGGCGGTATGAAAGGCATGTTCCCAAAATTCCATAGGAAGATGGGAATGTGCCAAAAGAGCCAACCCTTTTTCAATGATAATCATATTCCTTCTTTCAGAAGCACCATTTTGTTCAGGAGTGTGAGGGCAAGAAACACGATAAAGTATGCCATTAGTTTCAAGAAACGTTAATACAGTTCGGTACTCGCCACCCCAATCAGATTGAAAAGCTTTGAGTTTAGTGGAAAATTGTGTCTCAACCATAGTTTTGAAAGATGTAAAGGCAGACAAAACCTGAGACTTAGCTGCCAAGAAATAAACCCAAACAAATTTGGTGCAATCGTCAATAAAAATGACAAAATAGCGATTACCATTTAAAGAAGACACAGAGGCAGGACCTCAAACATCCGAATAAATTAAATCAAAAGGATGTTTAGAGGGAACATGACAAGAGGGTAGATGATGTCTTTGACTCTTGCCTAATTGACAAGCACTACACAAAGGCAATGATTTATTTGCATAAACAGGCAAATTAAAAGTAACTAATTGACGACGCAAGATGGACTCATGCGGATGAGCAAAGCGATGATGCCAACAAGAGACAGAGGCGCGTTCACCAACAAAAACTCTGGGAGCGGGTGAGCGAACAAGAAGCCGGTACAAGCCATTCTCAACGATTCCCTTGAGTATTCTCGTGCCCTGAAGGTCCTTAACATAACAATGATTAACATGAAGTTCCACAAAAACATTGTTATCGAGGCATAATTGACGAACACTAAGAAGGTTTTTAGATACTTTAGGCACAACAAGAATATCTTTAAGGGTAAGGGATTTAGCAACATATTTAGCAGAGAGAGAAAGATTGCCTGTATGCGTAATGGGAAGGGACTGACCGTTTGCGACGACAAGGCTGTCACTGCTAGTGTACTCGGACTGGAGGTTGTTTGTGGTGGAAAATGAAAGAATGAAAATGTATTCAAGATGGGGTTTACACGAAACCCGCCTTCTTTGGTTTACAAACAAACTTGTACAATTTGATCCTATACGAGGATGTGGAAGTATAATTTATTTAATCTGGGTAAATATTGCTATAGGTGTCTGATCTGCAGTCGATCACTTTAGCCCTTGGACCACACGATGTTGAAGAAGTGCCGTGGAAGACAGGTAGCAGCTTCGAAGGTTGCAAAAGAGGGTGAATACACGATGCCAAAGTCGTCGATCCCTACTCTTTTGCCTGAGCTCCGGATTCTCTCTCTCTCTCTTGACCTCTGGTTCGATCTTTCTTGGAAGTTCGACCTTGGATCTGATATTGGTTTTCTTGACCAATTTCTGACCAAATTTCTTCGACCCTCCAATTTGTCAACCTTTTTCCTCATTGATAGAGGTCTCTATTTATAGAGTTTGGTGACAGTGACCACTCCGTCGGTGTAGAAATCGAGGAGTAGAAAGTACAGCACCCTTTTACACGACGGTTTAAAATAACCAATGCCTGCATATAGATGACCTTTTGAGTGAGCATGTGACGCGTGTCCAACTAAGGGGACAAAACGCGTATATCTACTGCGAAGATCACGGCGTAGAAGCCACGTAGGTAGTTATCCCTTGTGTAGAAGAGGTTGGCGTAGAAGCCAATAACGGTCACCATGGCGTAGAAGCCAAATAGTTATCAAACCGGCATAGAAGCCGAATAGGCGTAGAAGCCGGGTAGGCATAGAAGCCGAGTAGGCGTAGAAGCCGAGTGGTCATAGAGGCCGAGTGGGGGTAGAAGCCGAGTGAGCACAGAAGCTGAATGGGCATGGAAGCCGCTACGTAACGTGCCAGAGTGCTGATGTGGACGTCTTAGCCGGAATTACAGCTTTTGAAGATATAATCAAATCTCTTGCATTAAATGCTGAGATTTGCCACCATCCCGTGCATTAAATGCGGAGGCATGTTTTTGAAGGTCTGCAGCCCTTCTGTGCATCAGTCGCAGAGACGTGTCTCGAGAAACTGTCACCGCTCTGTGCATTAGACGTAGAGACGTGCCTTGAGCAACTGTCATCGCTCTGTGCATCAGTCGTAGAGACGTGCCTCGAGCCCCATACGAGGTACAACTTTTGATGTGGCAGGCGGTTTGTCTACTGCGGAGCGTAAATAGCTCATGTTTGCCTGTGTAAAACAAGGCAGCGTATCCCTTTGTGCACGTAAAAGCAGTTTACGCAAAGGAGATGGCGGTAAATGACTGCTTGGGTCGCAGTGCTGTGCCATCATTATAGCCGTCGTCTGGGTAGCCGTGCAGTATCCCTTTGTCAGAAGTCCAGATGTCAGGTTCATTGCAGGATCTGACAGGTTCACTTCGGAGAATACGAAGCGTCTCTCGTACACTTCAAAGAGGATGGGTTTTACGCCCAGGAGGCGACGAAGAACCCTTTTTACGCTGAAGCATCCTGGACGTACTGCCTTACGCGGATAGTCCTTTGAGCTTATATTTCATGCTGTGTTTAGCAAAAAAAGCTTTGTTGCACGTTTGATGGCTCTGAAGGCCTCTGCCTACGCTGCTCTGCATTAATATGCTGCGTATAGCCATCCGGCATATTTTTCATGCTTCTACAAGACCCCCTTCGAAGCTTTCAAATTCCTCGGAATTTGGAACGCTTTGAATGAAGCATGAACCGCTCCTCGTAACTCGAAACGTTTCTGAATGGAGCGTTTGAAACGGTCGATGCTGACTTTATGGCAGATTTATTGGGGACCGGTGTGATCTCTTTCGCCTATAAAAGACTGGGGGGTTAACCCGTTCTTCCTACATTTCCATCACCACGCAGAGATGATCGCCGGAGTTCGTCGGGTCGACCTGAGGAAGAAGGAGATCATGTTCTTCCAGCGTGTAAGGTGCCAAAAAAGACAGCGTCTTCGAGCAAGTGTCCACTACAACGATGGATCATGGAAGGATATCTTAGCCTCCCTTGCTCGGGATAACCAGCAACTTTATGTGGCGATTCTCCCAGGAGAAGGGAAGGGTCATATTAGACCACACTGCTTACAAGTGGTGCCTTCTCCCGTTACCGGTGGACGAGGGCAGGCAAAACTGGCTGCTGTCCAGGATTTAGTTGGATGGAATATATCAACTCAATCGGTCACGGCGCACGGAGCATAGGATCTGCATAATTTATGCAAGCCCCAACTCTGTATTCTTCCACCGTTGATTATTGCCATGTCAGTCGGTTTGCGGCAACCGACTGATTGCTGGAGAAGATGGATGAAGAATTGAAGCCCATTGAGAACCTGTCAGAACAGCTTCTGGGCGATCTTCAGACGACGATGAGGAAGCCCTTTGTAGACGGGATTTCCCTCATATATAACCATAAAAAATGAAAAAAAAACCCCTTGTAGACAGGATTTCCCTCATATGTAATCATGATTTTGATTTTAATAAAATCGTCTTCTTCTCCATGTGATCGTTTTGCCATACGTTGCTGTGAAGTCTGAATATGTGTAGCTTCGATACGTCTGATTCTTTACGCTGACTCTGTTTAGAAAGAGTGCTAGGTCCTGTCCTTTTGCGCATAGCGAATAGTCCATAGAACGCTGTTTGAGCATTTTGAACATTTAGAACTGTCCTGCTGCTAGGACTGAGGAACCGCGCAGAGCTCTGAACTGTTGTTTTTACTTCTGATGAACAGAATTTTTGTTCAGACTTCGTCTTCAAGAATGATTTCTCGAGAATCCCTTGGAACAGGGTCGAGAAATGGCTGTCAAACTGAGTTGCCATCTTGATAGACGAGATATTCAGACTGGAGTCTGGATGATCCTCCAATTGACCCGAGAAGAGTAATTTCTCAATGTTTGAACTCTGTATGTTTCGGGTACTTGGGATATCTTGAGGTCAAGAACGAGTATCTTCTGTGTGAACTCTTTGCAATTGACCGCTTTGAGGACCGTTCAGACGTACGCGGAATCTGGCCGACGTATCTTTCAGATGTGCGGGAAGTCGTAGAGCGTGAAATCATTAGTCTGTAGCCTCTGAGCATAAACTAAACACCATCGAGCGTGAAATCATAGACTTGTGGTTCCTGAGCGTGAAGTCGTAGGTTTGTAGCCTCTCGAGCATAAAAGCTACTGAGCACAAAGGCATCTGGACGTAAAACCCGACTTGTAGCCGTCGAACGTAAAGCCGTAGATTCGTAGCTGTCGAGCGTAGAAAGCTCCTTAGCGTAGAACTGTAGATTTGTAGCTTCTGAAAAGAAAATTTCTTCGAGTGTGAAGTTGCGGGTCTGTTGCTTCTGAGCGTAAACTAAGCACCACCGAGCGTGAGATCATCGATTTGGTATCTGCTGAGCGTAAAGTCGTAGATTTGTAGCCTCTCGAGCATAAAAGCTACCGAGCACAAAGGCATCCGGGCGTAAAACCATAGACTTATAGCTTGCGAGCGTAAAAACCGTAGATCTGTTGCTGTCGAGCGTAGAAAGCTCTTTAGCGTAGGAACCGCTGACCTGCTTTGCGCGAAAAACTTTTCGAATTCGCTGACTGTCCGCCTTCTCTGAATAATAGGCTGACGTAGGACCCAATCATAACCAAATATTGATTGTGAGATTTGGTTTGGGGTTTTGAGGAGTCCGTCCGAGGATTCGAGGAGTCGACCCGAACTCTATATATATCCCAAGCTTTTGAGAGAAAAACTTTTCATCCGTCTTCTGCGAAAGAGAGCCTTCGACTGTTTGAGTTTTTCCTCTCGTTCTTTCTTCGAGCATTCCGAGTTTTCATAAATGGCGCCGAAACAAATCCCCTCCGCTAAGGGAAAGAGTATAGGTTCTTCTTCTCGTTCTTCTGCCCCAGCGAGAGAGTCTTCGGTCGGGCAAGGTGAACGTTCTTCTGAGCGAAGTATCTCGCCGACGAGTAGCGCACCCGGCCTTAGAGGTAGAGCCTTTGGGATGACAAAGAATGACGAAAAATCCTTCGCACACGTTGAACGTGACCGTGCTAGGTCGTCTCCTGTGCTGATAGCCTCTTTGAGGAAGATGACGCACGGAGACGTTTTCATCTTTTACGCCCACATTTCTAATGTGCCAGTATAAAAACTTCATGTTTTCGCAGTTTTGAGCGTAAAAGCTCTGACTGTCGAAAACTTGGTGTATACTATAAAATTTTAGTTTTACGCTTGTAGATGGGACCTCCAGCGTAATAACTAGAATTTTTGGCAGTTTGGCGTAAAGCACGGACTGTATACCGCCAATTACGCTTCTGGATGTGACTTCCGGCGTAAAATGACCAAATTTTGTACAGTCTTGGCGTAAAGCACAGACTGTCGTTTCTTGGTCTTTATGTTGCAAGATTTATAATGACGTATTTTCCTTGCACTTTTACAGTTAACTTGCATGAGTCTCCACTGGCCGAGGTGATGGGTTCCGCTGTCGGGATGCTGCACTCAAACTATCTGGAGGATCTGTCCCACGTGACATTTCCTATCTCCGGACCCCAGTATTCTGAAGAAAGGGAGATCTTGATATCGGCTCAGGGCGAGCGGACGTTGCTGAACATGATTAACGGGGAGCCCCTGACGTACATAGACGGGGACCAGTACATCAAGCCGACTTTTCTCTTTGGGGACATGATTGACAAACGGTCCCAGACGAAGCCCAAGAGAGAACCCTGGGTTTTTCCCGCCGAGAGTGTGGTCTTGTATCTGCCAACGATGCCGAGAGATTATCCCATCTCGGCTTTCTCCCATGCTACACATCCCAGGAGGATGTCGTGGACCCTGACTCCCGATCTTCACGGCAAGCCGGGAAAGATCTTTCATTTGAAAGGAGCTGACCAGGGGTCGTTTGTCAGCCGCCCTTTCGGCGTTGTGATGGTGTTCAGGGGACTGTGCTCGGGCAGCGTCCCGAGTGAAGACAGTTCTGTGATCCAGCCGGTCCAATTGCCGACTTTCTGCAATAACTTCATGGGGCGAGGGGGTGTATACCCCAAAGAGAATCCTCGGTGCAATGGGTGGATCACCCCAACAAACCTCCGATGAGCTTGCCTAGTTGACTGGGCCTTGAAGCATTTTCGGAGAGAGCTGGAGGGCATTGGACTGTGTGCTGCTGTGAGTGCGACGAGTGTTGGGTTGCCTCCCAACCCTAACCTATTTCTGGCACTGATAGAGCGATACATTTGGCTCACCGGGACCTTCGCCACTCCACTGGAGGAGTTGTGGTTGGCCCTCCATGAGATGGCAGTGATCTCGAGACTGCCGATGGGGGATACCCCATATGAAGAGTATGTTCCTACCAACCGGGAGTTGGAGGACTCGGACCCTCGGGTTGTGGAGGTGTATCAGGAGCTGATGTGCCACTACTTCACGTGTACCGCTTTTTATGATGAGCCTTCTGATTTGGCTCACACCACTAAGTGGATGTCCTACCTCTTCTTCCACCGGGCCAGGGCCGCCAAGTCGGAGAAAGTTTCGGGGGGCAAGAATGAGCCCGTGAACTGTTTGGGCGTGCTCAGTGCCCAGGTCGTCGAGGATCTTATTGAGGATGCTAAAGCTCCAGATCAGATTCTCAATGACGGGGTAGGAAAGTATCCTGAAGGAACTAAGGCCTACAGTTACTTGAGGCGCTGTCGCAGGCCTCTGTCTAAGGAAGCCCGGCTGGCTGGCTTTCTCTCCATATGGCTGCGTCGAGTCGTGGTGCCCGGTATCGCGTCCGCGGACCGCATTCACCGGAACATCCTGTGGCCTGCCGTGCGTCTGGTGTTCGGGGCAAGACTGGGCTTGCTCTCTGCCATGGTGTGTCGTATACAGGCTGGCCTGAGAGCCATGACTGATGGACTGCTCGTCGATGAAGCTCCGCGTGATAGCTTTCCTAGGGTAGAATTACCATACCTGTACTTGATGGGATGGTTAATTCTTCACAACCCCCGGGTGATGTCTCCCGGCCCTGGTAGTAGCTCGGGGGGTAGTTTCTTGCTGAACTACAAGGACTCTCCCTGGAACATGAACACAGTTTTAGACTATCGGCTGGCGGTGCCGGAGAACTCCTGCTTGAGGCTGTCATTGCTGCCACTGCCTCCGGTAGTGGAATGAAATCGCCTGCGTGGTCGAGGAAAATGAGAGAATCTTTTCCTAGACCAGCAATGGATGAAACTCCTGCCGTGTCCGTGAGCATGCCTAGCGAGATTCCAGCTGACGAACCTCGACCGTGTCTTGGTGAAGGCTCGGTAGAGCACCTGGCGGTGTCGGTGGGCCTATCCCCTTCTCCAAGTATGACAGTTCGCATTGCGTCATTAAGGCGTGATTTAGCTACGTCGGCTGCAGATGCGACATATATACCGTTGGCTACGGGTAAATGTCATCTTTATGTCTCCTCTTAGAAAGATTAACATCATATTGATATCAACTTTCTTGTCCTCTTTTCAGGGGACGGCGTCCACGGGGAGTATAGCGTTGAAGTGCCTTCTGGCTCTGCTCGGGCTCCTGGCGATGATACGGAGGTGCCCGACTTCGAGGAGGAAATATCTTCGGGGGCCAGCTCGCCCGGAGTGGTTTCGTCATCTCAAGAGGAGGACGAACCTGTTATCGTGACCTCACCTCTCGCGAGTATGCTGATGACTTCGACCGTTGTTGTCGCACCTCCTTCGGTCGCACCACCCGTCGAGGCGGCGGCTGTGGCCACCTCGTCTGCAATCATTCCTGGAGGGGGACTTGCCAATATCGTGGCCACTCCTGGCGTCCAATCGGATATAGTTGCGCTGACCGAGCAGTATACCAGCCTCTTTTACACCAGTTTGAAAACACTGATATCAATGGTGTTGGCGAAGAATCTAGACTTCGAGCGTCTGAAGAAGGCTTCTCAGTTTTTGATCGGGGCGGTCAGGGAGTTCGGCGATTCTGGGGTAGCGGTCACGCCCTAGTCCCAAAAATACGTAGGACTAGGACACGTAAGCATGCCAGCCGCATGGATATGGCAACTCCAATATATGGAAACCAAATCCATACGTACGCTGTATTATGAATATCAAATCCACAAGTGGTAAAAATGTAATACAAGTCACAGGGTAAAATCTAAATCTCATCCACCAAAATCATATAGAAATAAATAACCAGTATCTATGAAACTAGATCCCAATAAGAAGGATCTAAAGATAATAGTTGGGTGGAAACAAATCCACTACCAACTCAAATAGGAAAAGTAAATACAATATAAGTACAACTCACTCAAACAATATAAGTACCAGCTACCAATCACGGCTCGAAGGGAAGACATCCACGAAGCTTCTATATCCTTCCAATCTGCGCTCCTTCAAATACTCAAGAACAGGTACACCTGGCAGCGGACCAGGTCCTCAGAGGGACATAACAAGTATACTTAAACACATGCCAATAAAGTACTGAAATAAATATCCAATGGGTCGCCTAACCATCTATGTGAATACAGTTTGAGAACAACTTTCTAACAAGTGAGCTATCTGGCTGAGAACTGGGATTGGCATGACTCTCTCGGAGAACCAGGGGCCTCAAAGGCATGTCGTCTTTTGAACGGCAGAGGCCCGCCAAGTAGTAAAGGGGTCATCACCGCCCGTATCTCCAGCGGAGCTTCCGGGTTACAGAAGGAAAAGTATAAAGGATCTCAAATGCGGTACTTGTTGTTCTCCCCACCCCCATGCTCTAAGCATGTCACATCCATGACACGATTTGGTGCATAGCCTATTCTTAGTACCTTAGCCCAATCCTGCAACCAAACAAGGACAAGGATGGACCACCGTACTACAATAGGCTATGTCTATAGACCTCTAATAACTGCTAAGTCTTCTAGCATGCAAAGTTTCTAACAGCAGTTATTCCTAACGCACGGCCCACACGTACAGGAGGCCAACCCTGCACGCAAGTCCGTGATCTCTATATGAGACTCACACTCGTGTAACAACTGTGTCACGGCCAATGAACCTAATGATGCTACATGATAATGGGGTAGTCTCATGAACAAGGTCAATGCAAATACATAAATAAAAACATATCGCGACGACACTGTCGCGCGCATTTTATATAACAGTTAAAATATATGAACTAAAGACAGAAAATAAAGATGCATGCAACATATGGAATATAAATAACAGTACAATGGCAAGGTATACTTGCCTGGGGTCCTGCTGTTGGTATGAATCAGAGTCCAAGTCACAGTCCAAATAGCCTATGTATTACAAATTTATCACGTCAAAAGATAATTTATTTTAATTTATTTAATTCTGGAATAATTACTCTAAAATCCTATTTTAATCTTATTATTCTGATTTTTATGTTAATTCCTAAATTTTGTCCAAAGAAACTGAATTTTTATCAACTCGAGACTCATGGCACGCAAATCAAGGCGATCTGTTGACCAAAAAGTCAACCGATACAAACTCGACTTTTATACATGATTTCCTATAGATTTCAGCATAAAAATATACTAAAATTTACGGCTCGTCTGAATTCAAATTCGTTTGGGAATTATGGCACATACAAATTTTGTATTGTGCACCGACGGTTAAATTCTACCCTAGAAGTTCTACAGAATTAACAGTATGTAAATAATTCGAAATAAATTCTGGTAAAAATATATGTCAATGATCTCGACATTAGCTTTCCGAAACTTTAAACGGTTCATGATTCTGATTCCTGGTTCTCCCGAAATCGTGAAAACATTGAAACACGTCTATTTTCGGACATGCTGTGCTCTACGAATTTTCCAGAATTTAATACTAATAATTTAGAAAAACAATTTATATTATCAGAAATCTAACCTCATTATTGTTCTAACAAAAAAACTGGAGCGTGTTTGGAGTCCGGAGCTAGGAGATATCGTCTTTTTAATTCGTCATAACTAGTAGAAAATGAGGCTGAATTTATGACGAATTTTGACTATTTTTTGGACGAAAAAGAGAGGAATTTGGGAGAAAAAAAAATATGAAGGATGAGGTATTTATAATGGTGGACACTACTTAATTAAATACGACTAGGATTGGTTAATTTGGATAGGATTATGATGAATTTAAATAAGGATAGGATATGCATGAAGTTGATTTTCTAGTAGGTTCAGGATTTGAATTAATTCAAAATAGAGTTTGAATTTATCTCAATAATTTATAATCTTAAATATAATTAAAGATAATACGAATAATTTATAAAATCTTATTAATATCTATTAACACTAAATTAGTATCTATCTAATATTAAGACTATATATATCCAAATAAATCCTAAATAATTTTAAAATCTAAATAAATTTCTTAAAATTCTAAATAAATTACAAAAAAATATAATTAAATATTTTAAACTAAAATAAATATTTGGTAGGAATGACATGCAAGTATGGTCGTATAGTAAATCATAGAAGTCCTAAAAATTTATGTTTTCTAAGTTTTAATTACCAAAAATTCTAGAAAAATCTCCAAAAATCTAAAATAACCTAAAATAATTCTAAATAAATATTTATATAAGTAAATATATCAAGAAATTTATTTTCTAATTAACTAAGGGCATATTCTAAATAAATTCAATATATATAATAAATATAATAATATAAAATATACACAAAATACCTATTTTGGGTGAGGGAGTTTACAGTAGCTGACGTCCTGGAGGCGATGGTTAATAGTTTGGAGCAACCTATTAACGAATACTTGCAGCTGGCTCGGGGCAGCCTTGAAGCTGAGGTCCAGGCCAGATACGACCTCATGACTGTGCGGCTTACTAAACAGCTGGAAAGCCTAGATAACTCCATCAAAGCACATAAGCTGGAGATGGATGAAAGAAAAGCTGTCGTGGAGGAGGCTCTTGCTATTCAGACGAAGTGCCAATCTGAGCATGAAGGGAACGTAGCGAGGGCCCGCAAGTTGAAGAAAAAACTCGCTCTAGCAGAGGAGTGGGCTTCTCAGTCGTTGGCAGGTCTAGATGTAGCGACTGGTCGACTGAGCACAGCACGACAGGATCTGGAGCGTGTAGAAGCTGCCCGTGCTGGCTCTCTTCGGGCAAGGGCCGAACTGTCCTTTACGAGTAACCCCGAGGCACGGCTGGAGCGTGCCCGCGCCGACGCCTTGGTTTCCAAGGATGAGAGGATAGCTGCACTGGTGCAGCTGATTCGTGATCTGACCGCTCCCCCACAATGATGTACCATTTCTTCTTTTTGCTTCCCAGATGTAATTCTGCTCTCTTTTGGGAATAAATAAAGCGAATCTTTTCTGACTTTGTGGGCCCATCATTTCAGAATGTAAATGACAGGTTTGGGCGAGAGTGATATCAGAGGTAGTATGGACGTGATAGACTCTCGATAAACCTTTAGTAGGATATATCTATTCATAGGTCATACGGATATGATAGAATATGCTTTGGTAGGATATATCTATTCATAGGTCATACGGACATGATATAATATGACCCAACTAGTTTCGTTTTGGAAGTAGTTTTGTCAGAATTGAGATTCTCGCTATATTCCACTTGAGCAGAGGAGATTAAGCATAGTACCTTTTTAGGAATTTACCGTTGATAGGAGCCATTAACAGGTCTCTATTAGGCTGGGCTAACCTGTAAGCGCCGTTTGAGAACGTTGTCTCGATCACATAAGGGCCTTCCCACTTGGGCTGGAATTTGCCTTTGCTCCTGTGAGTAAGAATCATCGGCCTTCTTACGGCTAAAACTAGCTCGCCGATTTTGAACACTCTTTCCTTTACTTTATGATTGAAAGTTCTGGAAATGCGTGCTTGGTAGAGCGCGATGCGCTGTTGAGCTTGGAGGCATTTCTCTTCTAACCCTTCTAGCTCTTGAAGCCTTAACAGGTCATTCTTTTCTTGAGTCAGCTCATTAGTCACGGCTATCCTGAGTGACGGAATCTGGATTTCAATGGGGAGAACTGCTTTGCTCCCGTAGACCAGTAAAAATGGGGTACAACCTGTCGGTGTTCGTACCGTTGTGCGGTATGCCCAGAGACATTCGCCCAGCTTCTCATTCCAATCTCTCTTGTTTGAAGAGACGAACTTCTTCAAGAGTTTGATAATGGTTTTGTTGAAAGCTTCCGCCAAACCATTAGCAGCTAGATAGTATGCCGTAGAGGCAATATTGTGTATCCGATTTTTATCGCAAAATCGATAAAACGTTTGGCTGATGAACTGAGGCCCATTGTCATGGATTATCCTTCGGGGAATCCCAAAGCGATAAATAACGTGATGCTTGATGAAGCTGATCACATTAGACGCCTTTACCTCAGCAAGAGGGATTGCCTCTGCCCATTTGGAGAAGTAATCCGTGATGGCCAGTATGAACCGGTGACCTCTGGAAGAAGACAGGTGAATAGGACCAATGATATCCATACCCCATGCTTCGAAAGGCCAGGATGCAACCGTAGAATGTAGATATTCAGACGGTTGATGTATGAAGTCTGCATGAACCTGACAGGCTCTGCATTGTCTTGCATAGTTGATCGCGTCTGCGATCATAGTGGGCCAGTAATAGCCCATTCTCCTGATACGATCCTATAGCTTAGGACCGGGCTGATGTGCTCCGTATACGCTGTCGTGAGCTTCCCGGATAATTTGCTGTGCTTCGTTGTCAGAGAGACATCTCAATAGCAGTCCGTCGTAGGTCCGGCGATATAGGCATTGTGAAGATGCCTCGAAGTAGAAGCGTAATGATCGTCTTTTGACGGATACTGCTTCTTTGGGGTCCTCCGGCAAGATTTCGTATACGACGAAATCTATGAAGGGACTTCTCCAGTCTCTTCTAGGGGGATCTGTGTTCATAGCGTAGCTGCGTTCTATGTGAAAGTTGTTCTTCACACAGAATAAATCTCTGTTAAGAAGGATTACCGAATCCTGCCTTCTTATAGGAGTGGCTAAATCCGCAGCTAGACTGGCTAGGGCATCAGCTTCCAGATTCTGAGATCGAGGTACATGCTCTAGGAAGAACCCTTTGAATGTCATGGCTATCTCGACCGGTGCTTGGTGATAGGGGATGAGGTCTGGATTTCGGACTTCATATATTCCCCTGACTTGATTGACTATAAACAGAGAATCACCGAAAGCTTCCAGGGACTCGACCCCCAGCTCTTTGGCGACTTGGAGCCCGATTAGCAGAGAGTTGTACTCTGCCACATTGTTGGAGCATGGCTCGCTAAGAGAATATGCTCGGTAGATGACGAGTTTATCAGGAGTGACCAGGACGATTCCTACCCCTGAAACCATGTTTCCCTTGGGACCAGTCCTGGAGGCGCCGTCGAAGAACAGTTGCCATGCGTCACTTTCCATTGCGGAATCACATTCTGCAACTTCGTCGGGAATGTCCTCGTATAATTTGGAGGCCTCCGGGATCGGATGAGCAGCTAGGAAGTCGGTCAGCGCTTGGCCTTTGATGGACTTCTGCGGGACGTATACCATGTCATATGGTGTTAACAGCATCGCCCAAGTCGCGAGTCGGGAATTAAGAGCACTTGGCTTGCTCATCAGTACTCGAAGAGGGTTGATCCTGGAGATGATATGAATAGTCTGGCCGGTGACATAGTGCCGCGTTTTCTGGATAGCGAACATCAGAGCCAAGCATTCTTTCTCCACTGGGTTGTACCAGTGTTCGGCTCCGACCATCATCCTGCTGAGGTAGTAGATAGCCTGTTCATGCCCCATATCGTTCTTCTGTGCGAGAAGAGCTCCTAGCGAATGATCCATCGCTCGAACGTACAGCAAGAACGGCCTTCCCATGACGGGAGGCACCAGAACTGGCAGACTGGTGAGGTAGCGTTTGATATCTCGGAACGCTTGTTGACAGGTTTCGTCCCATATGAAGGATACACCTTTCTTCATGAGATGAGAAAAGGGCTGACATCTCCCCGAGAGGTTTGATATAAACCTCCGGATATAAGCTAGACGGCCTTAAAATCCCCGGAGTTCCCTCAGATTACGTGGCGGTCGCATTTCTACGATGGCCTGGACTTTGTCAGGGTCCACTTGGATGCCTTTGGCGGTGATGAAAAATCCCAAAAATTTGCCACTAGATACCCCCAGAAAGGACTTCGTAGGGTTCATCTTGAGTTGATGTTGGCACATTAACTCGAATACTGTCCTCAAGTCTTGAATGTGATCATCTTTGAGGCGGCTCTTGACGGCTATGTCGTCCACATAATATTCTACTATTTTACGTAAATGCTCATGGAATATGTTACTCATAGCTCGTTGGTATATAGCCCCGGCGTTCTTCAATCCGAAGGGCATGACCGTATAGCAATATACCCCCAACGGGGTCCGAAAAGCTGTGTGCTTCTCGTCTTCGGGATGCATCTTGATCTGATTGTATCCTGAGAATCCGTCCATGAAAGACATGCGTTCAAAACTGCAGGTGTTGTCGATCATGATGTCCGTGATGGGAAGAGGGAACTCATCCTTGGGGCAGGCTGCATTCAGATCTCGATAATCGATGCAGATACGTATTTTCCCATTTTTCTTCATGACTGGGACAACGTTGGCGACCCAGTCGGGATGTTGTTCTTCCCGGATGAAACCGTAGGCTATCAACTTCTTGACTTCAGCTTCGATGGCGTCCATCATATCCGGGCGGAACCGGCATTGGTGCTGCTTCACAGGCTTTGAATAGGTCAATATGTTGAGTTTGTGAGTAGCCACCTTTGGGTCAAGCCCCGGCATGTCCTCATAATCCCATGCAAAGACGTCGATATATTCTTTTATCAGCTGGATAACTTCTTCCCTTTCAGCTGGAGAAAGATTGTTACTGATAAATATCGTCTTTGGTGAAAGTTTACCCCCAACATCAACCTGGATAACTTCGTCTTTGGTGGGAGGTTCCCTTTGCTCGAAGCGGAATTCCCACTGCGTATGTATTTGCTGAGCCCAAGCGTCATTCTCGAATAGTTTAGATTCTTGTTCGTCTGATTCGAAGACCTAACCCGAAACGAGTTTGTTGATAGCGGGGGTCGCCGTGCAGCGGCGTTCGTCTGCCCCTTCCGTAGTTAAGGCCTGGCTTCCGCTCCAAGTCATAGCCCATGTTTTGCATGATCCTCAACGCTTGCGGGCTGTATCGGTGAACTTGCATTTTTCCAGCATCGTCATTGAAAGGATCTTCCTGGATAGCCGATTGATTGCGCATGCGGCCGAAGACTATTGAACGCTGGCGGCTGCAGGTAGGCGGGACAATGAAGGTAGAATCCTCATGTGGTCCATATGTCGTGACGACGTTGGATGATGACGCTACTTCCCAGACATACGGACGGTAGGAGTTCATAACTTCCAAGAATTTTTGTGCTATGGGTTCTACTTCGTCACGGGGAGTGGATTCCTGATTTGGAATTTGAGCATCAATATACTGGAAAAGAGGATGTTTATTATCATCTGGAACTCCGTTCCTGGTTGCATTTACATCGGTCGGCTGCCTGTTGCGCCGAAGGTTGATGACCAAGGGTGGAGGCTTCTATCTCAAAGTGATCACTAGAGGATCACTCCCTTTTCCTGACTTGGTCTTGTTCAGGTGAATAGCCATAGGCTCCATGGCTTTTGGACGAGTGGTTCGTCCTTTCACCCTAATTGACAGCGGTAGTGTGGCAGAGGGTTCTTCTGGCTCCCGGTGGGGTTCCTTCTCTGCCTCGCCTGACACATCTCCCGTGTGGTCTTGAGAGTATAACACGGCATCAGAATAGTAGGATTCTACTCCTTTAAACGGGTTTAGGTCAGCAACCTCTGTTTGTACTGTTCCTTGGGGGTCTACATATTTAAGACATTGATGTAGAGTTGAAGGAACGATGTTGTGGTCGTGGATCCAAGGTCTTCCCAGCAAAATGTTGTAGGACACCTCTGAATCAATGACGTAACATATGGCCACCGATCTGAGGTTGCCAATCTGGATCCTCAGGCGAATTTTCCCCAACGGCTTACTTCTTCCAGCGTTGAAACCCACGATTATAGTGGAGGTGTAAGCCAATTCGCTGGTAGGAATCCTCAGCAGTCTGAGCAAGCTGTGAGGGATGATGCTGATCGACGATCTCGGATCAATGTGAATCCGATCGACCTCCATGGAACCGACGTACCCGGTGTAAAAGAGGGGCCTGTCATGCTTGTTATGTTTTAACAGCATGTTGTCTTGAGTGAAAGTGATATTTGGGACCACCTCCATCATACTGTGGCATTGAGGACACGCCACTGGTTCTTCGTCGGGGGACTTGAGCTGGGTCAAGCATGCCTCCACCTGCATCAGTGCTTTACTCAGGGCTAGACGAGTGTCTTGGGAGAGCCTGAGTAGCTCGAAGATGGACAGCCTGGCTGGTGTATTAGCCAGTTGGGCTAGGATGTCGAAGTTATATGGCTTCTCTAAACCTTTGTTTGGCATATTTTTCACAGGTTTATCAAAGCGCACTTCTCTTTGCTTCCCCTTGTCCGCCGGAGTTGGTTTTGAAGGACTGGCATCTGGTACGACGGGACCTGGTCCGGAAGGTTTGGTAGCTGGAGCGTCCGCCGGTGCGTCTTCCTGACTTGCTCCGTAGTCGTTGAGGTAGGCTTTCCCTGAACGGGTCGCAGCAAATACCTCGTCTTCGTCTGATGCCGAAAAAGTTGCGACCATATGGCATGGTTTGCATTTGGAGCTCTTTCTAGACGTAGCCTTAGTAGCTTTAGTCTCCTCCTCGAGCTCTGACACCAAATCCGGATGAACCCACATAATCTCGCCCTGCCGGGTGGTTAGGGGTACCAGGTCATGATTTTGTCCCCTAGCCGGAGGGAGATTGACGATGTTCATCGTGGTCCGGAAAATGGGTGTGACACCGTCCGAGACTTCTTGGGAAGGCAGGTTGCCAAACCGTAGAGAGATCATGTTGGCCGTGACCGTCTTCTCGGTGTTGTGCAAAGTGATGGCCTTAACATCGATCAAACCCAGGATCTTCCTTTTCAGTATGTAACACGCCTTTGTCGGGTGGTGCACGTATCTGTGGAAGATGCAGTATTTGGGGTCGTTAGTACTGCCGACTTCTTGGGGCCGCCTTTGCTCCGGAAGGGTGATCTTGCCACTTTTGACGAGACACTCGAATATACTTGGGATATCGTCGTCGTCGAAAGAGTAGACTTTGACGGGCCTGGAGGTCCCGGGTCTCGCTTGTGCGGTTGTCGCAGTCTTTTGCCTGGCCGTATTGATCGCCAGAGCTTCTTTTCCTTTGGAGCCGCGAGGATGGTCGCTGCTGGGAGATGACCTCTTGCCTCTGTCAGAGGCGGAGATCATGATGCCATTATCGCGCGCCTTGCGACTGTTGTCTTCGGCGGCTACTGCCGAGATGATGAACGAGGGCCAATCATGGAACTGATATGGTCCTGTAAACACCGAGACTACGGGAAGGAGGTTCTTCCTGCAAATGTTTACTAACGCAGAGTCTGGAACTCCTGGAGGCATCTGTAAGGTGGCCTGACGAAAACGTTCGACGAAGGTGCGAACGTCCTCCTTTTCCCTCTGCTTGACTTCGATGAGAGAGGACATAGACATGTCCATTCCTCCCTCGTAGAATTGCGTGAAGAATAAAGCTTTGAAGTCCTTGAAGGAAGTAATACAGTTGTCTGCCAAGCTACGGTACCACTGATAGGCTACTCCTGAGAGGCAGCCTTTGAACAACCGAGTGAGGAGGGCGTCGTTCCCTTGTAGCAACACCGTCATCATACTGAAATAGTTCATGTACTGACTTGGCGATATTTTTCCCTCGAACAGAGCCATAGTCTGAGGTTTGTACCTCGGAGGGAAAGGGACCTCTTCCCAGATAGCTGGGTAAGGCTGGTTGATTCCCAGTTTCTTGAGCTGATCTTTGTGCTTCAAGGCATCAAACTGGGCTTTCAACTCCCGTACTGCCTGCATCGGATTTTCAGTTGGAAGTGAGACTACGGTGTAGTGCGGAGTTGGTTGTATCGTAACTCCAACGGGAGGTAATATATTCTCCGAGTGAGGAAGCGGAGGAACTGCTGACTCTTGATCTAGAGCAGGCTCTTGGCTCGGGTTGGATGGTGGTAAGTCCACCCCCACACGTATTTGAGTTGGCGGGACCGATGCTTGGGCCATGGCAGTTGCGTGCTGAGTTAGCATCATCTGGTGCATGTTCTCCATTATGGATTGTATTTGTTTCAGAGATGTCTCCAGTATAGTGATGCATTGTTCTGCATTTCCTGACGGCGAAGCTTCCTCGCGTTCATCTTCAACGGCATAAACTCCCATTTCCCTAGGCATCGTCAAAGGATGCGTATAGGTTGCTGCAGAAGTCGACTCTATACTCTCAGTATTTGATTCGGGAGAATGGTGACCCCCCGCGTCAGAATCAGAGAAGTACGAAGTCAGTTTTTGTGACCTTGAACAAGTGTTCTGGAACACCCCATCTTCAGTGTCTCTGAGGAGCATGTTGGATCTCCTTCGGCTCGGAGTTCTAGAGGATGGACATCTTGAGCCTTAGCTTCCTCCAGGTATATTCGAAGCCATGTTCACGGATGCATGCGCGGGATCTTCTTCCTGGAAAGACAGAGAGTAGCTCAACCGGTCGAAAACCGACCGTTTTGCTTTAGAACAGCAGCAGTCAATCACAATCTTATGACTATTACAACATTGCTCGCCAGGGGGCGTAATAGACATGTTGGAAGGTCCCCTTTCCTTACGCTTCTGGATTAGATATTTGTGCAAGTCAGGAGGAGTAGAAGAAGAAGACGATGGCTTGTTCCTTCTGTTCCCACCAGTGGGCATGCGGAGATTGGGCACCATGGTTCTCCCTGTGCCACCTGTGTACAACAGATTGGCCATCTGGGTGGCGGATAATCCCCGGGGAGGGTGTCTTTTCGCAACCTGAGCTTGCTTTACGCCGTGGGACTTCGCTTGGCGTAATTTTTGCTCAGACTGGCGTAAAGCTGAAGAGGTCCTCAGTCGGCCATCGACTTCCCGTGTAATCCCGAGAGTTGGCAGATTGCTCCCTCGCTGGCGTAAAGGCCGAGAAGTTGAGTACTCTGCCGCTTGCTTTCCCTTGCGGAGATCACAGCGCTCATCTGGTTCCCCGTAGAGGTCAGATGTTGTCTTGCGCACGGAGCGTGATTTGTACTTCCGATTTGGCGCTGAGGCATCATCAGAAGTTTTGTCTGTACCGTGCGTAGCAGGAGACTGGTTTCTACGTGTAGAGCGCAGTGGATACTTCTGGGTTAGCGCTGAGGCTTTGCCCAAAGTTTTGTCTGTACCGCGCGTAGCGGGAGACTGGTTTCTACGCGTAGACCGCAGTGGATACTTCTGGGTTAGCGCTGAGGCTTTGCCCGAAGTTTTGTCTATACCGCGCGTAGCGGGAGACTGGTTTCTATGTGTAGAGCGTAGTGGATACTTCTGGGTTAGCGCTGAGGCTTTGTCCGAAGTTTTGTCTGTACCGCGAGTAGCGGGAGACTAAATTTTATGTGCGGGGCACGGAGGGAGCAATGCTACAACCTCATTGGTCGGAGAGATCGGAGAGTCCACAGGAATGGTAGAGGATGTCTTGGGCATCCAGACCTTGCGCAGCTTCCTGTTGTCTTGGACGGAGAGAGGGTGAGAGCTACCTCCGGTTCGAAGCATGTCTTCGTAGGCAGACTGGTCGAATTGGACGACCAGTGTCTTCTTCACGGTTCCTACAGATACCGCATCGTGTTGAGCAATTAATTCCTCATCAGAAGAGAAAGACGTCCCCAACAGAGTCGCCATCTTGTTTGTGGTGGAAAACGAAAGAATGAAAATGTATTCAAGATGGGGTTTACATGAAACCCGCCTTCTTTGGTTTACAAAAAAACTTGTATAATTTGATCCTATACGAGGATGTGGAAGTACAATTTAATTAATCTGGATAAATATTGCTATAGGTGTCTGATCTGCAGTCGATCACTTTAGCCCTTAGACCATACGATGTTGAAGAAGTGCCGTGGAAGACAGGTAGCAGCTACGAAAGTTGCAAAAGAGGGTGGATGTACGATGCCAAAGTCATCGATCCCTACTCTTTTGCCTGAGCTCCGGATTCTCTCTCTCTCTCTCTCTCTCTCTCTCTCTCTCTCTTGACCTCTGGTTCGATCTTTCTTGGAAGTTCGACCTTGGATCTGATATTGGTTTTCTTGACCAATTTCTGACCTAATTTCTTCGACCCTCCAATTTGTCGACCTTTTTCCTCATTGATAGAGGTCTCTATTTATAGAGTTTTGGTGACAGTGACCACTCCGTTGGTGTAGAAACCGAGGAGTAGAAAGTACAATACCCTTTTACACGACGGTTTAAAATAACCAATGCCTGCATATAGATGACCTTTTGAGTGAGCATGTGACGCGTGTCCAACTAAGGGGACAAAACGCGTATATCTACTGCGAAGATCACGGCGTAGAAGCCACGTAGGTAGTTATCCCTTGTGTAGAAGAGGTTGGCGTAGAAGCCAATAACTGTCACCATGGCGTAGAAGCCAAATAGTTATCAAATCGGCATAGAAGCCGAATAGGCGTAGAAGCCGGGTAGGCATAGAAGCCGAGTAGGCGTAGAAGCCGAGTGGTCATAGAGGCCTAGTGGGGGTAGAAGCCGAGTGAGCACAAAAGCTGAATGGACATGGAAGCCGCTACGTAACGTGCCAGAGTGCTGATGTGGACGTCTTAGCCGGAATTACAGCTTTTGAAGATATAATCAAATCTCTTGCATTAAATGCTGAGATTTGCCACCATCCCGTGCATTAAATGCGGAGGCGTATTTTTGAAGGTCTGCAGCCCTTCTGTGCATCAGTCACAGAGACGTGCCTCGAGAAACTGTCACCGCTTGTGCATTAGACGTAGAGACGTGCCTCGAGCAACTGTCATCGCTCTGCGCATCAGTCGTAGAGACGTGCCTCGAGCCCCGTACAAGGTGCAGCTTTTGATGTGGCAGGCGGTTTGTCTACTGCGGAGCGTAAATAGCTCATGTCTGCCTGTGTAAAATAAGACAGCGTATCCCTTTGTGCACGTAAAAGCAGTTTACACAAAGGAGATGGCGGTAAATGACAGCCTGGGTCGCAGTGCTGTGCCATCATTATAGACGTCGTCTGGGTAGCCGTGCAGTATCCCTTTGTCAGAAGTCCAGACGTCAGGTTCATTGCAGGATCTGACAGGTTCATTGCAGGATCTGACAGGTTCACTTCGGAGAATACGAAGCGTCTTTCGTACACTTCAAAGAGGATGGGTTTTACGCCCAGGAGGCGACGAAGAACCATGTTTACGCTGAAGCATCCTGGACGTACTGCCTTACGCGGATGGTCCTTTGAGCTTATATTTCACGCTGTGTTTAGCGGAAAAAGCTTTGTTGCACGTTTGATGGCTCTGAAGGCCTCTGTCTACGCTGCTCTGCATTAATATGCTGCGTATAGCCATCCGGCGTATTTTTTATGCTTCTACAGAGGTTGAGGTCGGACAGGTCAGCCGTGACATGAATCGTCGCTCCAGAGTCAACCACCCATGGGTCGGTGATGGCGGACGGGCTGGCGGTGTACGCCACATGAGCCTGCTTGCTGGCGGACTGGCGGAGGCGATCAGCGGCGCGGCGGTTGGTGGCAGGGAAGGCAGACAGGTTAAGTCGTTGATGGCAGTTCCGTGCTTCATGACCCTGCTTGTCGCAGAGTTGACATACTGGGCGGGAGCGGTAGCCAGACGTGGCAGAGTCCAACGGGAAATGTCGACTTGCAGCTGTAACCTCCGATTTCCAAATTTCCGAAATAATTAAAATTTTAATTTATTTTAAATATCAAGTTTATAAAATATTTTCTCCTTGAATTTTGTATTAGATTTTGAACAATGTTTGATTTTAGAAGATAATTTAAAATCTTTTATAAAAATCATTTTTCCTAAATGTCGATTTATTATAAATTAAATAGATAAATAATGATATATATATATATATTTCTCTAGCTTCAAATATTTATTGGCTTGAAATCATAAAATTATTTGAAGGACTAGTTGTTTTTCATAATAAATTTTCATATCCATTTGGGATAGTAAATAAATTAAGATTTTGGAATATGGGTTAATTAGTAGCTAATTGGGAATCAGTTAGCTTCTTAAAATATCTTCTTAAAATTATATTCTTTTTCTTTTAAAATTTTACAAGTTTGCCATCTCCCATTCACACCCTCATTCCCACATGAAGAACTCATTCATGTCTAATCTTAGCCATTCATTATTTGGGCCAATCCTCACCCTTCATCCCACACCCTCTCTCCCTATTTAAAGTCTCTCACCCACACCATTCCCAAGAAACCCTAATCCCCAAAATTATTAGCTAGCCCTCACAAATTCCCACAAGCCATCACCATTTTTGTGTGCTCGTGTCCATGTGTCCAGCTTTACGTGTCAGCCGTGTTGGCCTCGGGTCCGACCCCGGGTGTCCTATCGTATCCATTCATTCTTCTGTGTCCAGTTATTACAATATTACAAATTTTCGTGTCCGACACCATCTGGACACAACCACCACTGTGCAGTACATCATCCCTGTGTCCAACACCCGGACACATCCGCCCCCACACCACAGTGCACCATCCCTGTGTCCAACACTCGGACACACCTGCGAATCTCGAACACATCCATCATCCCCAAAATAAACCCTAGATCTAACCTCATCGTCAATGTCTTCCGGCGAACTTCTGACCAGACGAGCTGCTCTCACTGCCGCCTCGATCTTGCGTCACCCATCAGCCGCTTCTTCACCGGAGCCGACGTCGTCGCCACCCGTCCTGTTGCTGCTCTGGCTTAGATCCACCGCCTAGGTCTTCGACCGGTTCCTCGAACCACCGTCACCGCTCTCGAGTTTCCACCGCCCCCGCCCCGAGACGAACGTCGACCACCGTCGAGCTTCGACCACAGCAGATCCGCCGACCGTCGTCGAGCTCCGCTGCCGCCGCCGAGTACGACCGCCGCCACAGCAGATCCGTCGAGCCGAGCTTCGCCGTCGCGTCAAGCCGAGCTTCGCCGCTGCCTCGAGTCGAGCACCCACCGCATCCTCGATACGAGTGCCTGTGGCCGCCGCCACAGCAGATCCGCCGCCGAGCTTCGACCACCGACCACCGCGTGACCCGGCGAGACTCCTCCGCCGACGCCGGGAAACCCAACGTGAGCTCCCTCTCCGATTTCCCTCTTCCTCCTTTCTTCGATTCACTGAATTTGGTTTTGTACCTATATTAGTTTAAATTATAATTAGTTTAGTTATAATTAGATTAGTTAGTTAATTATTAATCAGTTAGTAATTGTTAATCAATTAGTTTAGTAATATTTATTTAGTTTAGTTTTTATTTAGTTTAGTTATGTAAATTATAAGGGTTTGTGATTATGTAAAAATATAATAAATTTGTTGGGGTTTATATTATTATTTAAGAAATAGTTTCAATAATAAAAATTAGTTCAAATTAGGTTATTTTTGGACTGGTAACCGATTTCACTATAGATATAAAAATATATTGGCTTTTACATAAATTCTAAATTTTATAAATAAACTTTTATTGGTAATTATTGTTTAAAATAATTTTGAAATGATTTTCATTAAACTAAGGTGTTACCTTAATAACAAACAAACGACCCTTTCTCTTTTAGCTAAACTTGTTAACCCCCGTATGTTTTCTCTATGTATTGAGGACTCGGTACCCTTATCTCGATTTTCGTGCCGAACTCCGATCTTGGACTTCTTTATATAGTTTCTAGCTATTTGGACTGCTCCGGACCCATTGGAACTAACTGCTACTTCATTTGGGATCACCTTGAGGAGGGTGGCATTATATACATTCTTTGATTTGTTAATATACATATATAAAATATTTGATTGGTATAGATACAAATATATATTTTGGTATATAAATATATTTATATATATCTATTTAGTGTATATACACATATACGTATTTTGTACAATTACTAATAGACACTTATATATATATATTATATATGTTTTTATTGGTATATACTCTGAGTGTAAATGTGTATTATATACGTATCCCTACTAGATGACCCTAGTTGACTAGAGCCATTCCTGGCATAGCCCTGAGGCCAGTGTATTTCTATTGTGTGTTAGTGTAGCATCTGATACAAGTGATATTATTATATGTTTATAGGACTGTCGGATTCTCCAGACGATACTCTGGGACAGGACATTGGTAATCACTAGCTAAGGACCCAAGGCGAGTACATTCTCTGATTAGTTTCTAATTTATGATATCTCCTATGTTCACTGTATCTAGTGTAGATATCCATGCTCTTGACACGTTGGTTACACGGATTGGTATACACGGATCTCGTCATGAGATGTTATTCCTTATTCATGGTGTAGCTTGTACAAGACTTGTTTCCTTGTTATCTTGTGCATGTACAGACACAGAGACCCGGGGAGATTTGCTACCTCCCTAGGGAATCCCGTGCCATAGCGTACCATGATTGGATCTACTATACCAGTCGGGGGTGGAGAGTATTTTAGTGTAGATATGTGATCATACCCAACTTTACATGAATTATAGCTCACCCCACATCTCACGTCGGGTGCGGCCTGACCATTTACATGCTTCATAGCTGTTACGTGTGATTAGCCTGACCTCTACATGCATCATAGCTAACCAACGGTTAGCCTGACCTTACATGAATCATAGCTAATCATATGTAACCAGCCTGATCAAGTTCCCAAGCCGATCACATGTTAAAGCTAGTACTCACACACTTAGTCATAGGTTTCTTGCTCATTGACATATTGTTTCTTTTCCTGCATTTACCTACAGTATTTCCAGTATTTCTTTTATTGTACATTTCTCGTTCCTATACATGCATCTCGTATATTTCCATCTAGAACTGCTACATAGTTTATATCATTAATATAGAACTGCTATTTAGAGATGTACTTTGCTCCTTCCTGACTGGAAAATATTTTCCAGACTATGACCTTAGTGGACTTGTTTCTGACACACTTGAGGATTGGATGTTACTGATTGCAGGTATGGCTACTTTTGTCATTTTTAGATGTCTTGTATTTCTTTGCTTGCCTTGATATCTCATCGTGCTTAGTTATGTGATTGAGTATCCAGCATTATTTTATGATATCCATGTCTCCTTATGGAGTTGGGCATTCATGTGAGATTGATTAGATAGTTACATGACCTAGACAGCGTTCTACCGCCGATGCTGCGGCGTAGGCTGGACGTACCCACGCTCTCGTACCCCTAAATCGGGTACAGGTTGTGACAGCACCCGCGCCTCTACGATGAATAACATGGGCCACCGAAAAACTGGATTCAGCGCAAGAGTCAAGTATGCGCTGTTCTTCCTGAAGAATGAGGCCGAGCATCTCATTCGACAAAATCGGTTCCAGCCGCATACTCAGTACTGTTTTGAACGCACTATATTCAGCCCCTAAGCCAAATAGCGCAAAAGAGACAAAATCCTCGTCCGATACAGAGGTGAGACATTCAGCGAGGGAATCAGAAATTGCCCTTTTCTTCTCAACATATTCCAAGATAGACAGGTTTCCCTTGGAGAGCAATTAAAGTTGTTGTTTCAAATGCATCTGCCTGGCACGAGTTTGGGAGTGAAACATCTGCTCTAACATGGACCAAAGTTCTGCGGTTGTGGCAGCCCGAACAACGTAACCAAGCATAGGAGTGGAGAGAGTGGATCGCAGCCATAAAAGAACCAGTCGATCCTTGCGCTTCCAAGCTACAAAGTCAGGATTCGGGCTGGTGGTAGTTGATGAATCTACGGCCGATGAAACAGTCGGCGGAGGAGCACCATCAGCGACAAGAAATCCCTCAATCTCATAAGTCTCAAGAGCCGAGCGAATAGTGCCGCGCCATAGAGAGTAATTGGAGCAATCGAGACGGACTGCTAGCGCCGGGAATTGAAGGTTGGCCGCGGCGCCACCAGAAGCAGTGAACAAGATTTGAGTAGCGGAAGGAGTAATTTGGTTGTTTTCGGAAGACATAGCGTAGGATCGGATTAGGCTATTTTGATACCATGTAAAGAAATGATAAATATGGAAAAAGGTTACTTTTATTATTTTGATGCGTGAGCCTTTATATAGCAGAGTTTACAAAAATAAACTAACTCATGAGGTTACAACTAAATCCTACAATCATGGTTAGAGATAACTACAAATCAGAGAAAGACTAAGTCAATAACTTAATATGTTAAAACAGGATATCATCAACAATCTTTTAAAAATCGAACGAAAGATCGATCCGGTAAGGATATTGGGTTGGATCAAACTGATCCAATCAATGTGTTAATCCGTGTTGAACCAATTATATAAAATTACTTATATTGAATATATTACCTAGTACACACACACACATATATATATATATATATATATATATATATATATATATATATATATATATATATATATATTATAGAAATTCTGCATGTTTAACCTAATATAATTAGTTATGAAGCAAATATATTTACTTTGATTATATGTCAAGTCCAAAACAAAAGTTAATAGTCTGGGTCAAATTGATTCAAAACTTAACTGGGTGAGACGGTTCGGTGGTCTGATCGACCAGGTTGACCGAGTTGACCAAATTTTTTGAACAAATAGTAGACCGATATTAAACCAGCCCGAAAAAGCAAGCTACTACTTCATCGGTTGACCAGTTCAACCGGTCAATCCAATCCAATCCAATTTTTAAAATACCGATCCACAGAATTCTATTTTTAAAATATTGATCCAAAGTCATGGTGTGTAATGAGCCGGGCCGGCCCGCGACCTGCGTTGACCGATTTTGACCGGGTTCGGACCGTGTCGGCCTTAACGTCCGGAATATGAAGTGGGCCGGGTCGGCCTGGCCCGGAAGCAAAATACTCGGACCCAGTCCGGACCCATGACCCGGACAGGGGCGGACCGGGCCAAACCGGTATGGGTCCGGACCAGTTCACGGTTGGGTCGGGCCTATCTGTTAATTATTTATATATATAAGTTATATATATATAATAAGTTAATAAATTTAAATAGAAAATATAAACTTTTAGATTATATATAAGTTAATATATATAAGTCATTTGTTAGTAGATTTTCGATAAGATTTGTATATATAAGTTATTTGATAGTAAATCTAAATAGAAAATTATATATAAGTTAAGATTTTAATTTTTATAAATTTTTGTTATATAAGTTAAATACAATTTTTTTTATATAAATTTAAATAGAAAATTATCCTTTCCATAACCAAAATATTAAATGTAAACAACATAAACTAACAAAAACACTTAAATTAGACAAAAAATTGGGAAGGAAAAAGTTGCTAAATTTTATTAATGCCAATATAATTTAAATCTGCTATAACATTAACTAACAAAAAAATTTGAAAGTTGAAAGTTGATATTTTATTTTCATAAAAAATTTAATAAAATGTACAAGTATTTTTTTTCTTTTTTGTCGTCCGTCGTTTGTCTTTCGTCCAAGTTTATTGCTCAGCTCCTCCTTCAGTAGCGTCATCCAAAGTAACAGATTGAAAGTCCTACTCACTGATGTCAGAACTTTCATCTCTTAAGTTTTGAGTTCGTTTTCCAGCACGAACTCAATCTTGTACAAAGATGTAGGCTTCCAAAATATCTGGCAGCATCTTGCTCCTCTTCTTGATTAGTATCATTAAACCTGTACTAAAACAAGATTTTGTTGCTACCGTGGACACCGGGACCATTAGAATATTACGTGCTATAGAAGAAAGTATATGATACATTTTTTGTGTCTTTTTCACCATTCTAAATGAAAAAATAAGATGCAGATTCATCTTCATCTTCTTCATAAGAATTTAAATATAAGGACAATTCTTGAGTTGGTATGGAAGATTGTTTCAGTTTCTTTCTTTGTAGTATATTTTTAGCATGTGATAATTTAGACATAAAATCGGAGCTACTACTACCTTGAATAGTTGTACCGGGTCGACTCGATACAACTCTTTCTTCATATGAAGTAATTAAACTATCTAAAACTTCTCTAATTTCTACTTTTAAACTACCCACCTCAACATTCATATTGTCATTAAAATCGTCTAATAAAATAAATACACCATCTAATTTAATCATTAGGATAAAAAAATTGAAGCCAAATAATATAGAAGAGGTATATCATCTAAAAAATTTAGAAATTTTATTTCCATTTTGGAAATAACATAATCAAAACCAAGAACAGTTCTATATTTACAAAATAAATGAGACATGTTAATAATTTTTGTTAAAGCTAAAGGAGAAGTTGGATAATAAACTCTAGATAAAATATATGTAGCATTATAAAATAATTCTAAAAATTCATAAATTGAACTAGTAATTAACCAATCATTTTCAGTTTACTTGATAATCAAAACTTAGATTAACATTACAATAATGTGTAATAACATCTTTAAATTTTATAGAAAATTTTAACACTAAATAAGTAGAATTTCATCTATGTGGTGCATCATTAACAAATCTCCAAAAATTTAAACCATATTGTGGACATAAAGTTTGAAAAAAAATTTGTCTACTTGCAAAAGTGTTCAAACTTTGTAAACATAATCTAACATTTTCTAAATTTGCTTGAAAGAATTGAAGGCATTCTTATACAATTAAATTTATAATATGACAAGCATATCTTACATGAAAAGTCGACCTTCTAGTATAGGCAAAAATTATAATTTTAAAACATTAATAGAAGAAGGGTTATTACTAACATTATCAAAAGAAATTAATTTTTTTTTATTGTGAATATCATATTCACTTAAAAATTGCATTATAGCACTACCAAAATAAGTCATATTAGCGACGCTTAAAAATATCGCTAAAATGGTAAAAAATGCCGCTAAATATAATTAGTGATGTAATTAGCGATATTTAATGGTACTCGTATTTTAGCTAGTCGCTGACAAGTAAAGCATCTCAATACATCATAATATCGACGTTTATTGGCGACGTTATGACGTCGCCAATTTTTTTGAATTTAGCGACGTTTAGCGTCGTAATGTTGCCATATTAGTGACTCCTGAGGTGTCGGTAAACGTCGCTAATATTTCTGTTATTAGCGATGTGTTGCAAAAAATGTAGCAACGTCAAGCTGACATGGCAAATATCGACATGTCAATGTATCAGTGACGTTTAGCGACTCCTAGCGATGTTACTGGTACAGAGTAGTGACGTTATGATACATGTTAGTGATATTATTTTGCGTCACTGACTGTCATTAAACGTCGCCAAATGTCGCTAATTTTCATAAAAATGCAGCTTGTATATTATTCACATTACAATCTGCCTGTAGTTTATCAATTCATAGTTTATATTATTAGACCCGGAGCAATCCTCCGTTGAATTTTCTGTGTTCGTCGACCCCTTAGGTGGAACACTCAACAGTGGTAAATTTTTATGTATTTAATATGAATAATAAAGTAAAATTTAAAGAAATAGACACATTGGAATTACAAACTAAGTCTAAAAATAAATATCCAGTAAGCATCACAACTAGTACTGAGTCTCAACAAATAAAGTCTTAAAGACTATCTCAATAAATATATGAAATGAATACATAAATGACCCAAGATCAAGGGTCAAAACTCACAAACCAATAAACTGTCCTAACTAGGACTATTGCTGATCCGAAGGAGGAGCACCGCGACGAGCCTCGGAGATGAGCATGTCCGAAGAACAACTAATATTGATTAGAATGAGGAAGAGCACCGTCGTGAATCTGGGATGATAGCGCGTTCCACTGCTCATGTGAAAGCATCACGGCACCAGCCGATGGAGGAGTCTGTGCAGTCGATATAGATGTCGATGTCGACGGACCAGGAGGACGTATTTGCTCCAACGTTGTCAGTCGAGCGTTGCAAGTATCAATAAAAAATAATATCCTCACAACACTCTGCCCCACTGACTGGCTTATCTGAACCTATGTCATTTACAGCCTTATCAGTGCATCGTCCATGGCTACATGCGACCCCTGCAGCACCGTCACTGTCACGTCCCAGTCCCAAAATACGTAGGACTAGGAATACGTAACACGCCCAGCCGTATGTATACAAACTCCAATATATGGAAACCATATACACACGTACGCTATACATGAATATTAAATCCACCAGTGGTAATATACTGTCACAATAAGTCACACATAATCTATATCTCATCCACAGCACAAGTAATAAGTAGGAATAAAGAGCTGAATAATAACTGAATATCAAAGATGAGTATCAAGTCTGATAGTCGGGTGGAAACAAATCCACTACAAAACGAATATACTGAAGTAGCAACAATGATCTCTAAACAGTGGTAATAATATCACAGATACTCCGAGGGTAAGACCTCCTCAGTCTGGTATGTAGCGTCAGGTTCAGGACCGTACTCCTGCGGATACTCCTACTCGTCCATATCTGGAAAGGGACCAGGTCCTCAGAGGGACGTAACAAGATACATAATAATATGCCAATAAGTACTAAAAAGTAAATATCTAATGGGTCACCTAACCGTCTAAGTGAATGCAGTTTGAGAACAACTTTCCACCAAGTGGGCTATCTGGCCATATAGCGGGTTTGGCATGATTCTCTCGGAGAATCAGGGGCCTACAATGCATGTCGTCTTTTGAACGACAGAGGCCGCCAAGTAGTATAGGGGTCATCACGACCGCGTATCTCCGGTGGAGCGTACGGGTTACATAAAAGGAAAGTACAAAGAAGCCCAAATGTCTTACTTGTTGTTCTCCCCATCCCATGCTCTAAGCATGCCACATCCATGACACGATAAAATCTCTAAATAACTGCCAGGTTTACTAGCATACAAAGTTTCTATCAGCAGTCTTCCCTAACGCACGACCATGCGTATAGGAGGCCAGACCTGTCACGCAGTCCGTGATCTATATGAGACTCACAACTCGTGTAACAACTGTGTCATGGACAATGAACCTAATGATGCTCTATAATACTGGGGTGGTCTCATAAAGTAGGTCCAAATATACATAAATAAAATATGATACGACGACATCGTCGTTGCACCCAAGTTTTCTTGGACGCATAATTTATACAGCAATAAATAAACTAAATAAGCAGAAATAAATTAAGCAGGCAACATGTGGAATATAAATAATAGTACGATGGCAAGATATACTTGCCGAGCAAGAGTTTTGTATAGTGCAAGCGTCCAAACGGTGTTAAGTTTAGTGAAAGAAGTGCGGTTAGGGTTTGGAAAAGTTTGTAATATATATATAGAGATAAGAGGTGGTGGGGGTAATTATAGTGGTCTCAAAAGCTACTGCTGCTGCTGTTTCTTTCTTTCTTTGGTTTTGGTTTTCGGTTAGGAGAGTTTAGTAATATAAAAGGCGGTGGAATTAGACGGCTCACACGCGCGGAGAAGAGAAAGAAAAGTTCTTTTTTGCTACTGCTGTTGTTGATATTTTTCTTCTCCTAACGGGTCCGGGTAGGGGTTAAACGGGTAGTGGGTTTAGGATAGAGGGTTTGGGTTTCGGGTTGAGACCCAATAGGAATTTCTTTTCTAATTAATTATATATATATATATATACATATCTATACATAGAAAAAAATTATATTGGTGCATACCATTAAGCTAGCAACTGTCCAAAGGGTCTTCTACATAGAATAAATTAGGAAAAAATTATAATGGCTCCATAAATCCCCTAATACACAAATACCTTAAACTAAAATCTATTCTATCTATTTAGCTCATAATTACAAAATAAATTAAATAATAAATACGGTTTTCAGAATTAGGGGTTTTACATTACACCCAACTTATAAAAATTTTGTCCTCGAAATTAAAACTAAGTCACGGTAGAAAGTCAATGATGGTATAAGATATAAATTAACAAAGTAAATTTATACCTTGGTCTGTGAATAGGTTCAAAAAATATTCGCGCATGTCGTCCTCGCGCTCCCAGGTACCTGGCGCGCCATGCTTCCATGCCACGTGGACCAAGGGAATAGATTAGTTCCTCAATACTTTCTCTCGACGATCGAGGATTCCCACGGGTTGCTCTTGATATGACAAGCTCGGCCCAATAGTGATATCTGAATGGTCAAGAACATGACTGCTGTCTGCCACATATCGCCTGAGCTGCGATACATGGAATACGTCATGTACTCCCTCAAGTGAAGGTGGTAGCGCAAGTCGATATGCCACTTCTTCCACTCTCTCTAGCACGTCAAATGGTCCAATATACCTTGGACTCAACTTGCCGCGCCCTCCAAATCGAATGGTGCCTCTGGTAGGTGATATCCTCAAGAAGACATGATCGCCTTCTTTAAACTCCAAGGGACGACGATGAAGGTCTGCCCATTATTTCTGCTTGTCTTGTGCTGCTCGCAAGTATCCTTGTATCTTCTTAACTGTCTCAACAGTGTTGACCACTAATTCTGGTCCCAGAATCTGATGTTCTCCTACGTCACTCTAACACACAGGAGACCTACACTTCCTTCCATATAATGCTTCAAACGGAGCCATCTTGATGCTCGCCTGATAGCTATTGTTGTAAGAAAATTCTACAAGGTGTAGGTGGTCCTCCCATGATCCTCCAAAGTCTAACATACAAGCCCTCAACATATCCTCCAATGTCTGAATAGTACACTCTAACTGCCCATCTGTCTGCGGGTGATAAGATGTACTGAACTTCAGAAGAGTTCCAAGACTCTCTTGCATGCTCCTCCAAAAGTGTGATGTAAAGCACGAATCCCTGTCTGATACAATGCTGACTGGTACACCGTGCAATCTCATGATCTGCCTCATATATAAGTCAGCCAAGGCTTCTGAAGATTGGCCAACTCTAAAAGACAAGAAATGGGTTGACTTGGTGAGTCGGTCCACTATTACCCATACTGCATCTCTTCCACTGGGACTCTTGGGAAAACCCGTGATGAAGTCCATACTGATGTGCTCCCATTTCCACTCTGGAATCGGAAGTGGTTGCAATAATCTTGCTATTCTCTGGTGCTGCACCTTTACTTGCTGACATACCAAACATTTAGCTACAAAGCGAGCTATCTCTCTTTTTATTCCATGCCACCAAAAGTGCTGTCGTAAATCATGATACATCTTGGTACCTCCAGGATGAATAGAATATATCGAACTATGAGCTTCTGTCATCAGTTTCTGTCGAATCTCTCCATTGGGAACATATAGACGATCACCACATCGTAATGTCCCATCATCATGGATGCGCAGTCCTGTCTGTTCTCCGGCCTCTGTCCTTTCCTTTAATCTTCTGAATCTGGCGTCTGTAGGTAATACCGCCTTGATTATCTCTACTAGTGATGATTGTACTTGCAAGTTGGCTAGTGTCCCGTCTGCTCCGGGTAATATTACTTCAATGCCAAGACCTTGCAAGTCCTTCAATAATTCCCTCTGTGTTGTTAAGAAGTAAGCTATTGGTTTTCGGCTTAACGCGTCTGCTACAACGTTAGCCTTGCCTGGGTGAAAATGTAGCTCTATCTCAAAATCTTTCATCAATTCGAGCCATCGACGTTGCCTCATATTTAACTCCTTCTGCGTGAAGACATACTTGAGGCTCTTGTGGTCTGTATATATTTTTACTCGTTCTTTATATAAGTAATGTCTCCATAGCTTCAAAGCAAATACAACGGCTGCAAGTTCCAAGTCATGAGTTTGATAATTCTTCTCATGTACTCATAATTGTCTAGATGCATATGCAATCACCTTGCCATGCTGCATCAATATGCATCCCAAGCCTTTTCCTGATGCGTCACTGTAGATCACATAGCCTCCTGATCCTGATGGAATAGTCAATATTGGTGCTGTAGTCAGTCGATTCTTCAACTCCTCGAAAGCGGCTTGACACTCGTTGGTCCATATGAACTCTTGATCTTTGCAAGTCAAACGAGTCATAGGTGTTGCTATCCTTGAGAAGTTCTCCACGAACCGTCGGTAATATCCCACAAGTCCAAGAAAACTTCTCACCTCTGCTGCTGATTTAGGAACAGGCCAAGTCTCGATTGCCGAGATCTTTTCTGGATCAACAGAAATACCATCTCCTGTAACAACATGTCCAAGAAATAAGACTCTGTCCAAGAAGAACTTATATTTACTGAGCTTTGCATATAACTACTCTCTCCTCAAGGTCTCTAGAATAATTCGCAGGTGCTTTTCGTGCTCCTCGTGACTCTTTGAATAGACAAGTATATCATCTATGAAGACGACCACGAACTGATCCAAATATTGATGGAAGACTCGATTCATTAAGTCCATAAAGATAGCTGGAGCATTGGTCAATCCAAATGGCATGACCAAGAACTCGTAGTTCCATATCTTGTCTAGAATGCGGTCTTCGGGATGTCCTCCTTCCATACCTTCACCTGGTGATATCCCGATCTCAAATCTATCTTTGAGAACATATTGGCTCCACTAAGCTGATCACATAGGTCATCAATGCGTGGCAATGGATATTTATTCTTTACTGTTACTGCATTTAAGGCTCTATAGTCAATGCACATACGTACTGACCCATCCTTCTTTGGTACAAACAATACTGGTGCTCCCCAGGGTGATGCACTTGGTCGGATAAAACCTTTCTCTTCTAGTTCTTTCAACTGTGTCTTTAGTTCATCCATCTCCTTCTTCGCCAGTCTATAAATATGTGACACTATAGGTGCTGCTCCTGGTGTTAATTCAATCAAAAACTCTACGTCTCTGTCTGGGGGTAGTCCTGGCAATTCTTTTGGAAAGTCGTCTTGGATTCTGAAATAATGGGATGATAGACAACATCGTCCATTATGATTTGCATACCATCAGAATTTTTGTGGATCCTCATACAAACTCAAGTTCAGGCTGGCATGGTACCATGAAAAGAATGCTTCCTCCAAAACAATCGAAGAAAGCATGGTACTTGCTTAGCCAGTCCATTCCAAGCACAATATCAAAAGTCGACATAGGAAGGACTAAGAGTCGGGCATTTATCTCTCTGCCACGTATCACTATAGGACACGATCTACAAATTCTACTAACAGGTACAACTCCTCATCCGGTAAGAATTCTAATACAACTAAGTAAAGATATGGAGGCAAGGTTGTGTTTGGCAATAAATCTAGATGATATGAATGAGTGGGTGGCTCCCGTATCAAACAATGTCACAGCAGAAAAAGTAAAAGCAAGAGTGATACCTGCTATGACATCAATCTCCTGATTCATGTCATCCACTTCCATTGCAAAAGCTTGTCTGTTCCTCTGTTGTTGTCCCTGTCTGGCCCTTGCGAATCGATCCTCCTGTGCAGGTAGCGGTGGTCCTCGCTGAAATCCCCCTGCTGCTGGAGATCGAGGTGCTCCTGGCCTCATCATTTGCTGAGCTGGCTTCTGTGCTGTAAACGCTAGCCTATGTCCTGGCGGTGGAAGAGTCAATGCTTGTTGCATAGGAAAGTATTTCATCATATGCTGTTCGAAACCACATCTCATACATTGTCTTAGGCGAGTTCGACAGTCCCTCATAATATGTCCGCATTTCCCACAATAATGGCAGCGGGGCTTCTCTGGGACCTGGTACGGTCCTGCTTTGTGCTGGTACTACTGTTGCTGAGCTAAATAATGTCTGATAGGTCCTCCTTGTTGTGTTCTTGCTGGTCCTTGCTGTGTCCTCAGCTGACCTCATTTTCCTTTACTGATGGTTTCTTGCAATCTGGCTTCTGTCAGTAACTTGGCATAAGAGATCCGGGACTGTGAGCTTGTGTAGTGTTGGAGCTCCTGAGTCAGTCCACGATAAAATCTCTTAGCCTTGGCCAAGTCATCGGGTATCAGGGCAGCGCCATATATACTAAGGCGACTAAACTCAGCATCATACTCGTCCACTGTTCGGTTCCCTTGCTCCAGGTGGAGAAACTGATCGTATAATGTATCTTTGACGGTGTCCGGAAAGTACTTCCTTTCAAAGCACTCCAGGAACTGCTCCCAAGTCTGGTATGTACCCAGCTGGCGCTCCATGGATTCCCACCAGTGATGAGCATTACCATCTAGAAGCATCCTTACACCCGTCATCCACAACTCTGTAGGTAGCTGTGATGCCTCTAATAACTTCCGAGTGTGAGTGATCCAGTTGGTAGTTTCTTCTGGGCTCTCAATGCCTTTATATGGCCTCGGACCCATCTGTATAAAGTCCTTTACTGAACTAACTCTAGCTCGAGGTACTGGAGCTAGTGCTTGAGCCGGTACAGTAGTCTTTGCAGCCATCCTTTTAAGTGCCGCTAGAAACTCTTGTCTCTGTTCTGCTGCTTGCTGTCTCTGTTCCTGTATCATCATCTGGAAGAATTGGAATAGTTGTGTCTGGCCATCTTGCAATATTGATGAGACTGGGAGGTTCCCATTAGGTGGAACAGGAAGATCAGATGGAACTGGATTGTGAATCTGTCCATCTGGTCCTGGAAGTCTAGGAGTTGTGGAGGTCCCTCCTTGAGTCTGACCATTGACTCCAGGAGTTGTGTCACCATCAGCGACAGTACATCCCTTCTGCACATCCATCTCTCTGCAGGTGATGTACACAACGATTAGACGAAGTACATGAGTCAAACAGGATGCAAGCATTAAATAGAATATAGAAGCATGAAATATGCTGGGGAATTATCCGCATAAAATATGGCTTCAGGGCTAGCCGCATAAAGCAGAGAAGCGTAAAGTAGAGATTTAAAGTCGTCGGAGTAAAACAGAGATTCAAAGAAGTTGGCATAAAGTAAGACTTCAGAGCTATCCGCGTAAAATAGAGATAAAAAACTATCGGCGTAAAACATGGCTTCAAAGTTGTCTGGGTAAAAGCCTGCATAAAAGTCTACGCGTAAAAGATCTGCGCATAAAAGATCTGCTGCGTAAAGTCTGCGTAAAAGTCTGCACGTAAAAGATTTGCGCGTAAAAGATCTGCTACGTAAAGTCTGCGTAAAAGTCTAGCATACGTTGCAGCGTAAAGTCGTATGAGGAGCTCTTTGTATTTCCTCGGATGAATTTGTCAAACAAATCAGTGAACCTGACATCTGAAAAAGTATTGCACGATGATCGAGAGGATGGCTGTGATGATGATTTTGCACAGAGACCCAGGTTGTCGTTTAGTGACATATTTGATACCAGTCATTTTTACGCATCCACAAGGAAGAAAGTAGAGTCTTCTGAATACGCTGCCTATTCTATATTGATAGAAATAAGTTTTTTTTTTAGCCCAAGATAAGACAAAATTAGCCGCCACGTCAAAAGTTGTTTCTGTACAGGGCTCGAGGCATATCTCTGCATTTGATGCACGATATTTATTCATGACTGGGAAACTAAGGCTGTGACAAATACGCTCACCTCACCATCCTTACATTTTATGCCTAATCAGGCTACTCTACGCTGGTTATCTATTATTCATGAATTATTAAGTTTACGCAGGGGCAGTTATCTATGTGACTTGTATGCCAAGATCTTATAAAGGGATACGTGTCATACGCAGATTGAACATGGGTAGCAGTTGTCATAACCGCAGCGTAAAGGAGGCAATATTCTTCATAGTTTGGCTTTTACGCCAACAAGACAGTCATTTGGCTTTTTCGCCAACCAGGCAGTCATTTGGCTTTTACGCCAATAACAGTCATTTGGCTTTTACGCCAACAACAGTCATTTGGCTTTTACGCCAACAAGGGTAAAGGGTCTGGTCACAGGGTAAAGAGTTTTTTTTTGGCGTAAAACTTTGTTTACCCAAACATAGGATAGTTGAAAGGAAGAATGAGGTTTTAGTCAAGTATGGATGAGATCCTTATACTCTATTCCTATACACCGGCTTGTTCGGTACAATTATGTAACCAAGATAATATATTCTTGACCTGCATGGGCCACCACCAAAAATATGTCATGCCCCAGTCCCAAAATACGTAGGACTAGGAATACGTAACACGCCCAGCCATATGTATATGAACTCCAATATATGAAAACTATATACACACGTACGCTGTACATGAATATTAAATCCACTAGTGGTAATATTATGTCATAACAAGTCACACATAATCTATATCTCATCCACATCACAAGTAATAAGTAGGAATAAAGAGGTGAATAATAACTGAACATCAAAGATGAGTATCAAGTCTGATAGTCGGGTGGAAATAAATCCATTACAAAATGACTATACTGAAGTAGCAACAAGGATCTCTAAACAGTGGTAATAATATCACAGATACTCCGAGGGTAAGACCTCCTCAGTCTGGTAAGTAGTGTCAGGTCTAGGACCGTACTCCTGTGGATACTCCTGCTCATCCATATCTGAAAAGGGACCAAGGTCCTCAGAGGGATGTAACAAGATACATAATAACATGCCAATAAGTACTGAAAAGTAAACATCCAATGGGTCGCCTAACCGTCTAAGTGAATGCAGTTTGAGAACAACTTTCCACCAAGTGGGCTATCTGGCCATATAATGGGTTTGGCATGATTCTCTCGGAGAATCAGGGGCCTACAAAGCATGTCATCTTTTGAACGACAGAGAATGCCAAGTAGTATAGGGGTCATCACGACCGCGTATCTCCGGTGGAGCGTACGGGTTACATAAAAGGAAAGTGCAAAGGAGCCCAAATGTCTTACTTGTTATTCTCCCTATCCCATGCTCTAAGCATGCCACATCCATGACACGATAAAACCTCTAAATAACTGCCAGGTCTACTAGCATACAAAGTTTCTATCAGCAGTCATCCCTAATGGACGGCCATGCGTACAGGAGTCCAGACCTGTCACGCAGTCCGTGATCTATATGAGACTCACAACTCGTGTAAAAACTGTGTCATGGCCAATGAACCTAATGATGCTCCATAATACTGGGGTGGTCTCATAAAGTAGGTCCAAATATAGATAAATAAAATATGATACGACGATATCGTCGTTGCACCCAAGTTTCCTTGGATGCACAATTTATACAGCAATAAATGAACTAAATAAGCAGAAATAAATTAAGCAGGCAACATGTGGAATATAAATAATAGTATGATAATAAGGTATACTTGCCGAGCAAGAGTTCTATATAGTGCAAGCATCCAAACGGTGTTAAGTTTAGTGAAAGAAGTGCGGTTAGGGTTTAGAAAAGTTCGTAATATATATATAGAGATAAGAGGCGGTGGGGATAATTATAGTGGTCTCAAAAGCCACTGCTGCTGCTGTTTCTTTCTTTCTTTCTTTCTTTCTTTGGTTTTGGTTTTCGGTTAGGAGAGTTTAGTAATATAAGAGGCGGTGGAATTAGTCGGCTCACACGCGCGAAAAAGAGAAAAAAAGTTAGTTTTTGCTACTGCTGTTGTTGATATTTTTTTTCTCCTAACGGATCTGTGTAGGGGTTAAACGGGTTGTAGGTTTAGGATAGAGGGTTTGGATTTCAGGTTGAGATCCAATAGAAATTTCTTTTCTAATTATATATATATATATATATATATATATATATATATATATATATATATATATATATATATATATATACATAGAAAAAATTATATTGGTGCATACCATTAAGCTAGCAACTGTCCAAAGGGTCTCCTACATGGAATAAATTAGCAAAAATTTATAATGGCTCCATAAATCTCCTAATGCACAAACACCTCAAACTAAAATCTATTCTATCTATTTAGCTCATAATTACAAAATAAAATAAATAATAAATATGGTTTTCAGAATTAGGGGTTTTACAGTCACATTGATCTCTGTCGACGTGGCTAGATCCCTTAGCTCCGTCATGCTACGCTCATACGAATCAAAATATGCTATGAGAGTCACATCTTCCGTCTACAGTGTAGGCTTCTCCGTAATCCTCTGCAGTAACTCGTCACGCAAAGACGCAATCTGATGGTCAATTCTCTCCTAGTGGGTGTGCACTGACTCCTAGGAGGGTTATAGGGTATACACATTGGCAAAGGGGGTTCTCGAGGACTGTGATGCAACATAGACATCATAGGATCCCGTACCATAGTACGTACCCGTATGTAAACCACCAACGACGGTTATCCATAGCACGTCAGCAGACGGAGCTGGTTGGGCAGGGGTTGCAAGGAACTACCGGTCTCTCCTTGTATGGGCTGGGTTGATGTCACGCCTAAGATCCAGAATGCTGGAGAGCAGGAGAATGACTCAGCCAATCATACCTTACAGAATATCGAAGTAACCTGCAATGTGTTAAGGTTGTCTAGAGACGAGGGGGTGCATACTACAATCAAGTCTCCTAGGGTTAAGAACTTTTATATCTCAATCATTCAATCAAGTAGCAATAACATAGGATATTTTAGAAAAAGCTGTAAGGCATCCCAAACGCTGTATCAGAAGGTTCTAGAGTTCTAGCACTACAAGTTGATATACCAAATATATAATCAAAAGTATACATGATAGTGAGTGGTGATGGTGGTGAAGCTGGTGGTGGTCGTTGGGGGTTGAAGATGATGGTGAAGGTGATTGAGAGGTTGGTGGTCGTGGAGGTGATGGTGGAGGAGATGTAGGGAGAGACGAAGAAGAGGGGTGATGGTGGGGTTGGGTTGCTGCTGTGATTGGAAGAAGGTAGAGGTAGGGATGGTGATGATAGTGGAGGTCGTGGTGGTTGATGGAGGTGGAGGGTGGACGGGTTGAGGGGTGAAAGGAAGATGGTGATGGTATTTTCGGTTTGGAGGGGGGATAAGGTGACCGATTGTGTTGAGGAAGGGGGAGAGAGATGTGTATGATTGAAGGAGGGAGTGAGTTGAATTTAATGAAGAGAGAGTGTAGAGGGAGCTTGGGGATTAGGGCTGGCTAGGTTCCCTAGGAGAGTGTAGTTGTCATAAAGAAAAATGGGTGGTGGTGATGGATAAAAGTTTGAACGAAGGGTTATGATTTAAAGTAGGCATAGTACCATGCAAAAGGGGGAGGGAATGAGAGATGTGACTGGTCAAGCATTTTAAAATGGGTCTTCTTCATTTGGTTCCAACTAATAGGAGGTGAACACATGGCTAGTTATTTGCACCAAGGTCCCTAATAGTTTAGAACTTGCACAAAAAAGGGAAATTGGATTGGATGTGGAAAAAATCAAGATTTGGTGTATTGTAGTAGGGGAAGTTGGTGTATGATATTTTGTATGAGCTATGAGGGTGTGAGTGTGGGTTTGGGTTGGTGTTAGGTTTAGTTTGGGGTCAGGTTGAGTCGGTTGCCCCAAAATAATTAAAAATTATATCATTGGTGTTCTCTAATAAATTGGAAATGTATAGGATTTAAAATAGATAGGACACAAGTATCATGGATGTAGTAGACTCGAAATAGGTTATCGTCATATATTGGGTTACAAGAAATTGGTCAATGTTGTATCTCCAATTTTGATTAGAACGGACATAGGTCAAAGTTTAGGTTTAAAAATTAGATATTGCCCGACGATTGTTGTGCTATTAAAATAAAGCATAATAGATGATATTTATGAGTGACACAAAGGTCAAAATGGAAGACTGTCACGTCTAGGTCAAGGGTATAAAATTTGTTTGAAGGAAAAGCTAGAGTAGTGCTCCAAATATCAAAACAACGATGAGGTACACTAAGTAAATTAAATTAAATAATGGAAATTAATAACTCCATTAACTCATTTCAAAATAACCCTAAACAAATTTGAATCCTATATTTGGGTCAGGGGGTTTACAACCTACCAAAAATTTTAGAATTTTTTTCTCAAAATTAAAACAAACATATAATAAGCTACAAACTATCAAGCAATGTTACAAATATACCTAGGACCGGTGGAACTGGCCTTTGGACTATCTGTTGGTCTCTATTGACTTACTGGGAATACTCTTGAGCCTGATGTTGGCTCGATCTGTACCTCAAATACTGTCCTATCTTCTCCTGCAATCTTTCTGAACATGTTCCTTCTTTCTGCAAAAGTGACATGTCGAAAGTTCTCTCTGCTGATACGACGCAACCCTCTGATGCGTTTGCACTCTTAGATGACGGATCGGTCCTCCTGCTCCTTGTTGTTCCCTAGCTGGTGCGGCTACACTGGGATGCCTCTGACTCATCGATCCTCTGCCAATAGTCTCCTGGATCCTGGCCTCTGTTAGAACCTCCTCGTAAGATATCATCGCCCGTGAGCTAGTAAATCTCTGGAGCTCGCAAGTCAGTCCGTTGTAGAACCACTTGGCCTTCTCTAAATCAGTTGGTATCAAGACGGTACCAAATTTGCTAAGACGACTGAACTTCACATCATACACGTCTACAGTCATGTTCCTTTGCTCCAAATATAGGAACTGAGAGTAGAGCACATTCCTTACCATAGCTGGAAAGTACTTTGTATTAAAGTATTCCAAAAACTGCTACCATGTATGTTTCTTGTCGATGCTGCACTCCATAGAGTCCCACTAGTGATGGAAATTTTCTTTCAACTGGGCCCTCACCGCTGTCATCCATAGATCATGAGGTAGCAGAGAAGCCTCCAATAACATCTCCGTATTGGTGACCCAATCTGAGATCTCCTCTGCGGTTCCGCTACCCATAATGGTCCCTGGGTTCATATGACAAAATCCATTGATCGTGCCTACCGATGTAGCTGATACTGGTACTAGTACAGGTTCTGGTACTGGTTGTCTCTTCAGGACTGCCATTAAGCTCTGTCGCATAGTTTCGTCCTGATGCCACTGCGCCTGCATCATGGCCTGAAAGAACTGGAATATTTGTGGCTATCCCTCCGGCTGCGGCATCTGAGGTGGGAAGGTTCCGTATGGCATATAAGGTGAAAAGGGTGGAGGTGGTGGCAAAGGAACCTACAGTTGTGATGTCGGTGCCTGTTGAGACGTCAGTCCCTCGGGCTACGATATCGGTGCGACCCTCGAAGTCTAGCCCTTATACTGCTGTGTCGGATCAGTCTACGAAGTCTTGTGCCAGTATATCAACGGGGTCTGATTTATCACCGAAACCTGTGGTGGTGGCTGCTCTCCAGGTGGTCCCAGGGATGTATCCTTCCTCTGTGCGATGTCGGATGGCACAATGGCTTCGTATGCCTCGCGTCTGCTATGCAGGTTCATCTCTCTTCAAGAGATAGAACTACATTAGAAGAGTATGGAAACAAGCAAACATGATGCAAATATTCAAATAATTAAATACAAAGGAGGTTCAAAGACGGTAGCCAAGGTGGATGATATCTAATAACTTATATCCTATAGCAGGCTCGTTTGGCATGATACATACCACAAACGAAAAACAAAGACCTACATGGGCCACCACTAAAACAATATCAATTCTCAGTCCCAAAATATACGAAATTAGACCACGTGGCAATGTCCAACTAATACGACTCCGAAGAATTTTCCAATTTAATGAACCTGACGAAGCATACTACGCTGTCCTAAAATACTATCAAGTCTAATATGTTATGCTAACAAGCAATAGGTAAACATCTAATCTCATCCATAGAAAAATATAATAATGACTGAAGTAAGTGCTTGTAAATGAAATACAAAGAGTCTGAATATCCATAATACATCTGTAATACTCTAATGGGGATAAACCCACTGAAATACAATGAGGGAATAAAAGTACAGAAAGTAATAAGATAACTAGATTAGAGCATCAACTAGATAGATAAAGATACTCTAGCACAAAGCAGCGGTGTACCCCAAATTACAGGAACTCCTCTGAAAATGCCTCAAAGTTCTCAGCCACGAATCTGGTCTCCACTCCTGCTTTGTAGATGGTCAGGTACGAGTGCTTGTTCGGATCTGGAAAGGATCCAGGTCCTCAGAGGGATGTAACAAGATACAAAAAGTATATGCCATAAAGTAAATACTATGTAAACTCGAGGGTGAACTAACTAGCTAAGTGAAATACACTTGAAGAAAATCTTGGTATGTATGGATAGGTAAAAGGTATAAAGCGTAGCGTCAAGCCAGAAGCTAAGTATCTGGCATTAGCTATAAACTAGACTCTAGAAGTATATGCTGACAACATTACCGATCATGATAGTGCGTAGCTAGTAACCTATGCCAGATGTATCGACAACCATATATGTCCATAATCGGGTAGCACATAGCCCATAATCGGGTAACACATAGCCCATAATCGGGTAACACTGAGGCTCACGACCCGTAGTTTACTCTGAAACTATGGTAGTCAAATGTCTGTCCCATACGCCCACTAACTGTCTTCCCCGCCCAACAACAATGTACAAGTCGCGAATACGACGTGGACATCTCAAACTATAATGCAAGTTGCTAAAGAACTATACAACTATGCTAAATAATGTCATGTGTGCTACTCGCACCGATGATCAGTCCTGTGCGTAAGTCCGTGTCCTATCATGAACTCACTCTGTGACATAAAATAATATATGACAAGGCCCAGGAGTCATAATAATAACTCCACAATATTAGGTGTGTCCACTAAACAGTAGATCAAACACAAGTTATAACGTCAACGTCTTCATTGACTGCACCCGAGTCATTCTCAGATGCGCACAGTTATATAATATTTAAAGCAATATGTGAACTTTAATAATTGAATTTAAATAGTACAACAAGGCAAGGTATACTTTACTGGAACTCCGATGTGAGCAAATAGGGATCCAGAACCTGCAACCAAGGTAGAACCGTCCTGGGTGCCTATGTATAAAGTAACAATATATCAATCACTATATTACGTTACGCTAAGCATACACAAGAGTATAATATAAATAACTTCATGAGTCACAAGCATTCTAACTAAGCAGGTTGGCTAAAGTTCACTAGTCAAGGACCAAGAAAATGTATAAACACTAAGTCTACTAGTCACATCACATCTACAAGTCCTCCAAATGGATAATTTCTCATATGACACAATCACGGTCATAGCTAGTATTTGTGTAGGTGCTAAGTTGCACCTCTAACACATAGGTTACTAATGTTCTCTCTCTAGGTCTTCGTGCACAAGTATATAAAATATCCTCAAATCTTGTGTACAACAAGTCAACTAGCTACTATACTACTAGTAATTTATCTACATATCAAATATTCATGTAACCTCAACATATTTATTCATCAATAGGTTAGGGTCTCTCTTTATATATAAAAACCATCATCACAACCTCTAATATATGTAACCTATCACGAACCCTAATTCTCATGCACTAGCACACGATAATATATCAAATCTAGATTATTTCTAACATGGCACATTATTAAGATAACTTATCCTCATTCTACACATGTGTACCTTATTTATATATAAACAAGAATCAAAATCTAATATGGCAATAATCTCTAACACATCACTATATATATATATATATATATATATATATATATATATATATATATATATAATAACAAGTATTAAAAGCTAGGCATTCACAACCAAAAGTCTAATGCTAACAAGCCTAAAAATTATGCAACAATTAACACTAAACAATATTCTAACTATTATATATATTCTGAAATTAATATACAATAGGAGTTAGTAAGAGTTAAACAAGTGATAAGATAGGTTATAACAAGTTGGTAATCAAGTGGGGTACACAAGGCAATGTGTCAACACATTTGCATCATATATCATTCAAGCATTTCAAGAAGAAGTAGATGAACAAGTAGACATGATGTTCATGAAATATATATATATATATATATATATATATATATATATATATATATATATATATATATATATATATATATATATTAAAAAGAAAAGAAAAAAGATGAAGAAGAAGAATGAAGATATACCTAAGTGAGCAAGGTGCAAGGAGGATAGGAACTTGGATTGGAACCCTCGGGCTAGGGGGTCTTCCTCACAGTTGGATGACTATACACGGGTTTGTGGGAAGCTCGAAAAGAAGAATAAGAAGAAGAAGAAGAAGAAGAAGAAGAAGAAGAAGAGCCACAATAGTGGTTGCAGCAAACACAATAGCAACAACAACAAATATGGCAGTAGTGGCAACACAATGAAGCAGCAGCAGCTAAGCCATGGCAGCAACAGAGTAATACAACAGCAGTCGCGGGGATGATGGTGGTCATGGTGAAGCTGGTGGTGTTCTGCGGGTAATGGTGGTCATGGTTAGTGGTGGTGAAGCTGGTGGTGGTCGTTGGGGGTTGAAGATGATGGTGAAGGTGATGGAGAGGTTGGTGGTCGTGGAGGTGATGGTGGAGAAGATGGAGGAAGAAACGAAAAAGAGGGGTGATGGTGGTATCGGGTTGCTGCTATGATTTGGAAGAGGTGGAGGTTAGGATGGTGATAATGGTGGAGGTCATGGTGGTTGTTGGAGGAGGAAGGTGGACGGGTTGAGGGGTGAAGGAAAGATGGTGATGGTATTTTCGGTTTGGAGGGGGGAGAAGGTGACCAAATGTGTTGAGGGAGGGGGAGAGAGATGTTTTAGAATGAAGGAGTAAGATATTTGTATTTAATGAAGAGAGAGTGAGGAGGGAGCTTGGAGATTAGGGCCGGCTAGGTTCCCTAGGAGAGTGTAGTTGTCATGAAGAAAAATGGATGGTGGTGATAGATTGAAGTTTGAATGAAGGGTTGCGATTTAAAGTAGGCATAGTACCATGCAAAAGGGGGAGGAAAGGAGAGATATGACCATTCAAGCATTTCAAAATGGGTCTTCTTCATTTGGTTTCAATCAATAGAAGGTGAACACATGGCTAGTTATTTGCACTAAGGTCCCTAATAGTTTAGGAATTGCACTAAGAAGGGAAATTGGATTAGATGTGGAAAAAATCCATGTTTAGTGTATTATAGGGGTGAAAATTGGTGTGTGGTATTTTCTATGAGCCATGAGGGTATGAGTGCGAGTGTGGGTTTGGGTTGGTATTTGGTTTAGTTTGGGGTCTGGTTGAGTCGGTTGTCCCAAATTAATTAAAAATTATGTCATGGGTGTTCTCTAATAAATTAGTAGTGCATAGGATTTAAAATGGGTGGGACACAAGTGTCATGGATGCAGTAGAATCAGAATAGGTTATTGTCATATATTAGGTTGCTAGAAATGGATTGATGTTGTGTCTCCAATTTTGATTATGAACGGACATAGGTACAATGTTTAGGTTTAAAAATTAGATATTGTCTGACGATTGTTGTGCTATTAAAATAAAGCACAAGAGAGGGTATTTATGAGTGACACAAAGGTCAGAATAGAAGTGTCACGCCCCAGTCCCAAAAATACGTAGGACTAGGACACGTAAGCATGCCAGCCGCATGGATATGGCAACTCTAATATATGGAAACCAAATCCACACGTACGCTGTAATATGAATATCAAATCCACAAGTGGTATAACTGTAATACAAGTCACAGGGTAAAATCTAAATCTCATCCACCAAAATCATATAGAAATAAATAAACAGTATCTATGAAACTAGATCTCAATAAGAAGTATCTAGGATGATAGTTGGATGGAAACAAATCCACTACCAACTCGAATAGGAAAGGTAAATACAATATAAGTATAACACAATCAAACCCAATATAAGTATACCAGCTATCGATCACGGCTCGAAGAGAAGACATCCACTAAGCATATACAACCATCCAAATCTGCGCTCCTACAAATACTCAAGAACAGATACACCTGGCAGCGGACCAGGTCCTCAGAGGGACGTAACAAGATACAGAAAATACGAGCCAACTTGAATACAGTAAACATGCATATAATTTGAAAATAAATAAGTACGCTGTACAAGACAATCTATATGAATGCAAATGAGGACAACTTTTCGACGTATGGGCAAGGGTAGTCTACTCGATCTAAACCTCACAACTCACACACCCGTCTAGAACATCAAAAATCGACATACCTCTGGGGTAGCGACCAGCGCGACACACGCCCGTAGTGCGAACTATATACTACGGTTTACCAGAGTGGTTAAAAGCCCATACGCCTAATGATTGTCCTCCCATGATACTAGGTGCCATGTGTGTGTCAACATATCTAATACATAGTAATGACTGGAGAAAAACTACACATGCAAGAACTATACAGAAATGAAATAAATAAAAAGAAATATAAATAGCATGCAAAGTACTGTAAACAATTTGGCAAGGTATCTTGCCTGGGGTCCTGCTGCTGGTATGAATCAGAGTCCAAGTCACAGTCCAAATAGCCTATGTATTACAAATTTATCACGTCAAAAGATAATTTATTTTAATTTATTTAATTCTGGAATAATTACTCTATAATCCTATTTTAATCTTATTATTCTGATTTTTATGTTAATTTCTAAATTTTGTCCAAAGAAACTGAATTTTATCAACTCGAGACTCATGGCACGCAAATCGAGGCGATCTGTTGACCGAAAAGTCAACCGACTCAAACTCAATTTTTATACATTATTTCCTGTAGATTTCAGCATCAAAAACATGCTGGAATTTATGGCTCGTCCGAATTCAAATTCGTTTGGGAATTATGGCACATACAAATTTTGTATTGTGCACCGATGGTTAAATTCTAACCTAGAAGTTCTACAGAATTAACAGTATATAAATACTTCAAATTAAATTCTGGGAAAAATATAAGTCGATGATCTCGACATTAGCTTTCCGAAACTTTAAACGGTTCGTGATTCTGATTCCGGGTTCTCCCGAAATTGCAAAAATATCGAAGTACGTCTATTTTCGAACATACTGTGCTCTACGAATTTTACAGAATTTAATACTAATAATTTAGAAAAACAATTTATATAATCAGAAAGCTAACCTCATTATCGTTCTAAAAAAAAACTAGGCCTCATTTGGAGTCCGGAGCTATGCGCAATGGCTTCTGGAAGAAGAAGGAACCCTAGATGGCAATTCTCCAAAATTCGGCTGAAGAAAAACCCTAAAAATAAACTTAAACTAATATATATATAGAGGAGAGAGAAAGCAGTCGCGGCTCAGATCTTGACACGTTGCAGCCATCCAACGCTGCCCGCCCCACAATCACTAACAGGCGGGCCCGGCACTGTTTGCTGCGGATGTCACGCCCCAGTCCCAAAAATACGTAGGACTAGGACACGTAAGCATGCCAGCCGCATGGATATGGCAACTCCAATATATGGAAACCAAATCCACACGTACGTTGTAATATGAATATCAAATCCACAAGTGGTATAACTGTAATACAAGTCACAGGGTAAAATCTAAATCTCATCCACCAAAATCATATAGAAATAAATAAACAGTATCTATGAAACTAGATCTCAATAAGAAGTATCTAGGATGATAGTTGGATGGAAACAAATCCACTACCAACTCGAATAGGAAAGGTAAATACAATATAAGTACAACACAATCAAACCCAATATAAGTATACCAGCTATCGATCACGGCTCGAAGAGAAGACATCCACTAAGCATATACAACCATCCAAATCTGCGCTCCTACAAATACTCAAGAACAGATACACCTGGCAGCGGACCAGGTCCTCAGAGGGACGTAACAAGATACAGAAAATACGAGCCAACTTGAATACAGTAAACATGCATATAATTTGAAAATAAATAAGTACGCTGTACAAGACAATCTATATGAATGCAAATGAGGACAACTTTTTGACGTATGGCAAGGGTAGTCTACTCGATCTAAACCTCACAACTCACACACCCGTCTAGAACATCAGAAATCGACATACCTCTGGGGTAGCGACCAGCGCGACTCTACAGAAATCGACATACCTCTGCGGTAGCGACCAGCGCGACACACGCCCGTAGTGCGAACTATATACTACGGTTTACCAGAGTGGTTAAAAGCCCATACGCCTAATGATTGTCCTCCCATGATACTAGGTGCCATGTGTGTGTCAACATATCTAATACATAGTAATGACTGGAGAAAAACTACACATGCAAGAACTATACAGAAATGAAATAAATAAAAAGAAATATAAATAGCATGCAAAGTACTGTAAATAATTTGGCAAGGTATCTTGCCTGGGGTCCTGCTGCTGGTATGAATCAGAGTCCAAGTCACAGTCCAAATAGCCTATGTAATACAAATTTATCACGTCAAAAGATAATTTATTTTAATTTATTTAATTCTGGAATAATTACTCTAAAATCCTATTTTAATCTTATTATTCTGATTTTTATGTTAATTTCTAAATTTTGTCCAAAGAAACTGAATTTTATCAACTCGAGACTCATGGCACGCAAATCGAGGCGATCTGTTGACCGAAAAGTCAACCGACCCAAACTCAATTTTTATACATTATTTCCTGTACATTTCAGCGTCAAAAACATGCTGGAATTTATGGCTCGTTCGAATTCAAATTCGTTTGGGAATTATGGCACATACAAATTTTGTATTGTGTACCGATGGTTAAATTCTAACCTAGAAGTTCTACAGAATTAACAGTATATAAATACTTCGAATTAAATTCTGGGAAAAATATAAGTCGATGATCTCGACATTAGCTTTCCGAAACTTTAAACGGTTCGTGATTCTGATTTCGGGTTCTCCCAAAATTGTAAAAACATCGAAGTACGTCTATTTTCGAACATACTGTGCTCTACGAATTTTACAGAATTTAATACTAATAATTTAGAAAAACAATTTATATAATCAGAAAGCTAACCTCATTATCGTTCTAAAAAAAAAACTAGGCCTCATTTGGAGTCCGGAGCTATGCGCAATGGCTTCTGGAAGATGAAGGAAACCTAGATGGCAATTCTCCAAAATTCGGCTGAAGAAAAATCCTAGAAATAAACTTAAACTAATATATATATAGAGGAGAGAGAAAGCAGTCGCGGCTCAGATCTTGACACGTGGCAGCCATCCAACGCTGCCCGCCCCGCAATCACTGACAGGCGGGCCCGGCACTGTTTGCTGCGGGAGGCTGACAGGTGGGCCCCCTGTTTGCTGACTGGGCAGAATTAATTACTTTTTGGGTTTTCTTTTTCAGAAATTAGTTTTTAATTCAGTTTTTTCATAATTAACTCGAAATAAATGCTAAAAATAATCAAAAAATTCCCAAAAAATTCTAAAAAATATATTTTATTATTTAGAACCTAAAATAAAATTTTGGGATATTTTTAATTAAGTTTGAACATAAAATAAATTCTTTAAAGTTTTCAAAAATTAGTGTTACTAGTTTTTAATTAACTAAAAATTATGGAAAAATCCCAATAATTTAAAATAGCCTAAAAATAATTCTAAATAAATATTTATATAAGTAAATATACTAAAAAAATTATTTTCTAATTAACTAAGATAATACTCTAAATAAATTCAACATCTATAATAAATATAATAATATAAAATATACACAAATACCTATTTTGGGTGAGGGAGTTTACAATCTACTCAACTTAAAACAATTTCGTCCTCGAAATTAAAATAAGGCATAATTTGTTAAATCCTTCATATTCGTACATAAGGTACGTCAATCGCAATCTCTTCCAAAAATTTAAATAACAAAATCTATTCAAATCTATCACGATCACTTCAAAATTAAGATAACCACTGTTTAAATCAAAATTTAACCTGTCGTAATCTCTTCTCAATTTTTAAATAATCAACATCCAAATCTAACTCAAGTCTATATGACATCCCACATCAAAATTTATATCATAATTTCCAACTATCATAATCTCCTCTAGACTTTGAACAATAAACAATTCTAATCAAATCTTATTCCTATTCTTAACTTAAGAATTTTGTACTATTCAAATATTTAAACTCAATTTACATCCTCAATATTTCAAATAGGTGACCCAACAATCAAAATTGAACTTTTAATTCAAATCATCAAATTATAAAATTTAAATCTAATTAACCAATTGTTCAAGTCTAAAATTCTATATTCATCCTCAAAATTTAAATCGATGATTCATCCTTCAATATTCAAAATTTAAATCATGTGCTCAAAGTATAAATATTTGGTCCGCAATATCAAGATTTTAAAATTCGTTAAATTCTCATTATCTTAATCCTTCTTTTAAAATTTCTCAAAATTAAAATGACTTGAATCTCCCAATCTAATCTTACTTGATCACAATCTAAAAGAAATTTCTCTCAAGTTGACAATGCACTGCTACCCAACTTAGAATTTATCCATCTATCACAGAAGGTTATATACTTTAAGAAAAATATTCCTTAATTTATTTACTCATGTCATTCAATCCTCAAAACTTCAACGCCGATTATATCATATATGATATGTCCTTAATTACAAAAGAATAATCCTCAAGTATGTGATCGGCCTACGGGGTATATCTAGTACTCTCTGTGTATTAAACTTATACCAAGCACGAGGTTTCGTCTTTCCGAAATAAGGAAAGATGGAGATCAATAATAAAGAGTTCAAGGGCGAGGTAATAGAATAGAAGTATCGGGATCAAGGTGTTTAAAGAATTCAAATAGGAATTGTCAAAGCAGTTGTGGATTGAAGTCCTATTTTGGTAATGCCTATCCACATGCTCGCATCGGTACAGTTATGTAACGGATACAATATGCTTAGACATATCTAGAGGGCAAGTACAGGTGTCTACTAGTCAACTATATATCTCAATCCACGTAAAGTATTATTGCGAAGGGCGAATCAAGCGCACTATGGTTGATCAGACCGTAATACACTGATTCTGAATTGTATTATTGTGGGCCTCCCCAATAATACATATGTCATGAACAAGCTCGATAAAGAATAAGCTTGCAAAAACTAGGCTATAATAGCAGCATAAGTCAAGGTAGTACAGCAAATATAAGTACGCTAGATGATGATGAAAGGAGGTACAATTTAATTCAAGTTCACAAAAATAAAAACAACTAAACAACAATAATAAAAGACTCTACAATCCCTACAGTTATCATACAACCTCCTTGTCTAAGTCGCTAGTCGACCAAATAGGGGCAAGGACCTCTAAATTCTATCGTCTGAATAAACATTGTCGTCTTTTGCTAGAATGCAATTAATGTTGTTCAATCATACTCCATTAATAGGTCAAAATACTATGTGATACTAGGTGTCAAACATTATGGTAAAACTTCTAACTAACTCTAGTAGTGTCTATACTACTCTCAAGTCTTCTTAATACATCAAGGGGTAATGGTATACCAATCTAAAGATAAGAAATTCTAGGGTTCACTAGATATTCTAAACTTAGTGGTGTGTCTATATTCTCGTTGTATTCTTAATAGGTGTGCTACTCAAATTATCATCTAACAACAGGAACTTCTATATTATAGGAGAAGGCTATACTCAATGAACTATTAGGAAAGCACATGAATCAAGCAGGATATAATTGTTCAAATAGAACAGATAGGAGGAAGATGAATTATAGTCAATTGTGGATAAGATCCTATACTCTAGTCCTAGGTGCAGGCTTGCTCGGTACAGTAACGTAACCGAGACAATATGCTCTCGACCTGCATGGGCCACCACAAAAACATGTCACGCCCCAGTCCCAAAAATACGTAGGACTAGGACACGTAAGCATGCCAGCCGCATGGATATGGCAACTCCAATATATGGAAACCAAATCCACACGTACGTTGTAATATGAATATCAAATCCACAAGTGGTCTAACTGTAATACAAGTCACAGGGTAAAATCTAAATCTCATCCACCAAAATCATATAGAAATAAATAAAAAGAAATATAAATAGCATGCAAAGTACTGTAAACAATTTGGTAAGGTATCTTGCCTGGGGTCCTGCTGCTGGTATGAATCAGAGTCCAAGTCACAGTCCAAATAGCCTATGTATTACAAATTTATCACGTCAAAAGATAATTTATTTTAATTTATTTAATTCTGGAATAATTACTCTAAAATCCTATTTTAATCTTATTATTCTGATTTTTATGTTAATTTCTAAATTTTGTCCAAAGAAACTGAATTTTATCAACTCGAGACTCATGGCACGCAAATCGAGGCGATCTGTTGACCGAAAAGTCAACCGACCCAAACTCAATTTTTATACATTATTTTCTGTAGATTTCAGCGTCAAAAACATGCTGGAATTTATGGCTCGTCCGAATTCAAATTCGTTTGGGAATTATGGCACATACAAATTTTGTATTGTGCACCGATGGTTAAATTCTAACCTAGAAGTTCTACAGAATTAACAGTATATAAATACTTCGAATTAAATTCTGGGAAAAATATAAGTCGATGATCTCGACATTAGCTTTCCGAAACTTTAAACGGTTCATGATTCTGATTCCGGGTTCTCCCAAAATTGCAAAAACATCGAAGTACGTCTATTTTCAAACATACTGTGCTCTACGAATTTTACAGAATTTAATACTAATAATTTAGAAAAACAATTTATATAATCAGAAATCTAACCTCATTATCGTTCTAAAAAAAAACTAGGCCTCATTTGGAGTCCGGAGCTATGCGCAATGGCTTCTGGAAGATGAAGGAACCCTAGATGGCAATTCTCCAAAATTCGGCTGAAGAAAAACCCTAGAAATAAACTTAAACTAATATATATATAGAGGAGAGAGAAAGCAGTCGCGGCTCAGATCTTGACACGTGGCAGCCATCCAACGCTGCCCGCCCCGCAATCACTGACAGGCGGGCCCGGCACTGTTTGCTGCGGGAGGCTGACAGGTGGGCCACATGTTTGCTGACTGGGCAGAATTAATTACTTTTTGGGTTTTCTTTTTCAGAAATTAGTTTTTAATTCAGTTTTTCATAATTAACTCAAAATAAATGCTAAAAATAATCGAAAAATTCCCAAAAAATTCTAAAAAATATATTTTATTATTTAGAACCTAAAATAAAATTTTGGGATATTTTTAATTAAGTTTGAACATAAAATAAATTCTTTAAAGTTTTCAAAAATTAGTGTTACTAGTTTTTAATTAACTAAAAATTATGGAAAAATTCTAATAATTTAAAATAGCCTAAAAATAATTCTAAATAAATATTTATATAAGTAAATATACTAAAAAAATTATTTTCTAATTAACTAAGATAATACTCTAAATAAATTCAACATCTATAATAAATATAATAATATAAAATATACACAAATACCTATTTTGGGTGAGGGAGTTTACAAGAAGACTGGCATGTCTAGGTCAAGGGTATAAAATTTGTCTGAAGGCAAAGCTAGAGTAGCGCTCCAAATATTAAAGCAACGACGAGGTGCACTAAGTAAATTAAATTAAATGAGGGGAATTAATAACTCCATTAACTAATTTTAAAATAACACTAAATACATCTGAATCCTTAATTTGGGTCAGGGGATTTACAACCTACCAAATTTATAAGAAATTCATTCTCAGAATTAAAATAAACATATAATAAGCTATAAACTATCAAGCAATGCTATAGACATACCTAGGACCGGTGGAACTGGCCTTTGGACTATCTGTTGGGCTCTATTGACATACTGGGAACACTCATGAGCCTGATGTTGGCTCGATTTGCACCTCAAATACTGTCCTAACCTTCTCTTATAATCTTTCTGAATATGTCCCTTCTTTCTGCAAAAGTGACATGTCGGAAGCTCTCCCTGCTCATACGATGCAACCCTCTGTTGCATCTGCACTCCTGGATGACGTATCGGTCCTCCTGCTCCTGGTTGTGCCCTAGATGGTGTGAATATACTGGGATGCCTCTGACTCATCGATCCTCTGCCAATAGCCTCCTAGATCCTGGCCTCTGTCAGAACATCCTCGTAAGAGATCATCGCCTGCCAACTAGTAAATCTTTGGAGCTCGCAAGTCAGTCCGTTGTGGAACCTCTTGGCCTTCTCTAAATCAGTTGGTATCAGGATGGTACCAAATCTGCTAAGATGATTGAACTCCGCATCATACGCATCTATAGTAATGTTTCCTTGCTCCAGATGCAGGAACTGAGAGTAGAGAACATTCCTGACCGTAGCTAGAAAGTACTTCGCATTGAAGTATTCCAAAACTGCTCCCATAAAATATGGACATGAGAGACGACTATGAGTGCTCCATCAAGATAATATGCCATAAGATGAAAAGTCGCTGATGGTCCACATAAGTTCTGCTCTCATACGAAAATTTTATTTTTTGCAGACATCATACGTGTTGGCACATACTTCCCACACCTGATTCAAGTAATTTATCAACGACGCCAAGTAAAAATTGATATTCCTCTTTAGATTGTTCGGACCCGGGATGATGACGGTTAAGAACATATACAGAGTCTTCATGCACATCTAAGACGGTAGGTTGTACGGAGTGACGATCATAGGCCAACACGAATACTGGGAGCCCAAAAGTCCAAATGGGGTAAAATTGTTGGAGGGGAGCCCCAATCTTACATTACATAAATTTGAAGCAAAATTAGGATATCTCGATCGAAGTGCTTCCATGCTTCTCCATCGGATGGTGATCCAACACTACTTTAATATGTTCTCGTCTGTGCCAACTCATATTTTTGACAGTCTCCTTCACCATAAACAACCTCTGCAACCGCGGCGTCAAAGACAAGTAGTGCATCAAATCGGTCAATTTTTTTGTACCGGCAGACCTTCATGTTCTAGTTGCCTTGTAGCGACCAGTACTAAAAAATCTACAAACATCTTCATTATTATCGTCTTTGTAGTACAACATGCACCTGTTATGATATTCATCAATTTTCTTGTATCCCATCCAGAGCGATCTCACCATTCTCTTAAACCGGTGGAAGTCTTTAGGTAACTTAGAACCAGCCGGCAAGATCTCATAATCAACTCTATCAGTCGGTTATAGGATTCTTGCAACATATTAAAGTTGGACTTGATACTCAACAGTCTTGTAATCACCTCCAACGATGAATGATCCTCACAACCAGGATATAATAGACTCCTTACATTCTCTAGTAACTTCATGAACTTTGTAGCATCGGCATTCGGTGTCTCCTCAATTTAATCATGATTGTCCGGATCAAAACTAGGCTCCGCAGCATCAAAAACCATGTTCATGCACCCGTCGTCGTAATCAGCGTTGTCGTAGACATCTATATACGGCTCCATATAAGGTTGCGGCTCCGATGCTAAAGACAGAAGTTTTCCGTGTGAGGTCCACTGATAGTAATTCGGTATAAAACTGCACGAGTACAAATGATATGTCACATTCATTTCTAGATGATATATCATGTTGTGATATCTTACATACAAACACTTAATTTTGGTGCCATCCATGTACTGAGGGAACGCATTGGCGAACTGCAGAAAGTGCTCTACCCCCTATATAAATTTATCCCGCACACCACACATGTCATCAGAATAACGATTGTACATCCACGAACAATGTCGCATGTAGTAATTCATATCCATTTGAAGATAATTCTGTAAAGATGGATACACATTATTCAAGTATATTGTCATAAATGGATGCAAAGATGGATACATATATTCATCAAAGTAATAACTTAGGTTGATGCGTGAGTATCCGAGTTATGATACATGAGTATCCATATAGTGATTCATGAGTATCCATATAATAAGTAAATATGGGTGTCTTTACGTATTCTTTGTGAGCTATTCTCTAAAACAAAAATTTATTTCTACAAGCCTTGTAAGGCTATTAGAGTTTTACAATAAAAGACTAAGAAAGAAAGACTGAGAGGCCTTTCTTTACTCTTCTAAAAAAAATCTAAAAATACTTTTGCAAACTAGTTCTCAGCACAAGTCTTTTTAGATATTTATATCATTTTGTTCTTAGCCTTTTCTATTAGAACTGTAATTAGCCTCAAAAGGCTTGCAGAAGTAATTTTTTTTTTAGAGATATGGCTCACAAGGAACACGTGGACACTCATATACTCAAGATACTTACTTGTATCTAGTTTATCTATGAGAGTATAAATTCTGATCACTAGACACTCTAATAGCACTCTTACTAAATATTGGTACTAGGTGTACCCAGGTGACCCAATGATGCTTCCAATAATACTTTCTTGTATCCATACACACAAATCATATAACAGTGCACAAGAGTATAAACTAGAACCTCCCTTACTAAATACCCCAAGTAACACCCATACAAGTGTGAGGCATTGATGCTGCTGTACACAGGGTCATGAACAGAGTCTGAGACATCCTGAGCAACATGCATACACACTCATCCTCTCACAGGTCTGTACACAACATATCTTCACATGCATTACTTACTTATGTACAGAAACACAGTGATGCACTTGCTCACAACATCTGATATCTACTCACCTAAATGCAGTTACACATAGCAGATAACCAACCTAGCCATACGCAGATGTTTTTCCTAATATATAACTGGAATTGATGCATTGCTACATATTACTCCTCTCTAACACTCATGTGTACATAACACTTCAAGCCATGACTTCCTAATGCATAGATGTGCATCACCCTCATACTCAGGTCTGTGCCACTGAGACACAGGCCCTCATATGCATGAAAATACTGCCTCCACCAGTCCCACACACTCCTCTATGAGCACACAAAAACACACACACACACACACACACACACACACACACACACACATATATATATATATATATATATATATATATATATATATTGCAATAATATGACTATATACTACATATGAATTTGTGTAGAAATTAGTCATATAGTGATGATGATTAAATCATGGAGAGTCACTACCAAAATATGTCAAATTTGCGACGTTTAGTTGTGAATTCGCTATATTTATGAATTTAGCGACATTATTTTATAACATCACAGGACGTTGCTGTTAGCGAGTATCTGCGATATTTTACGACTACAAATAATATTATGGAATAAGATGTCGCTAACTGTCACCAGACGTCGCTATTATTTTTATTATAGCGACGTGCAACGACTTTATTTTTTATATGTCGCTAAATATTATAAAATTTGCGATGTTTAGCGAAGTCACTTTATGATGTTGCTAACGTTTTCCCGCGCGACCTTTCCCCGCGACCCCCTTCAACTCCACAGCTCCGGCGCCGACTGTGCTCCCCCTCCGACCCCGGATACCCCCTCCTCCTCCTTTATCGAGCTCCTCCTTCTCCTTTTCCTCTCCAGGCTCCTCCTCCACCGAGCTCCTCCTCCTTCTCTCCAGACACCCCCTCCCCGGTCAACCCCCCCTCTCCGGCCATACCCTCCTTAGGTAAACCCTAACCCTAACTCACACACACACACGCACACACACACACACACACACACACACGAATAAACTAACACACACGGACACTAACCCTAATACGGACTCGGATACACAGACACGGACACACGGTCACACATACACACATACTAAGATGATATTTTGTGTTGAATTAGATTGGGGGTTGTCTACCGGACATGGACACACAAACACTCACACACAGTCACTAACCCTACCCTATATATCGGTGAGTGTCTTGACTATAGAATAGGATTTGGGGTTAGTATTAAGTATAGTGTTTATGGGTGTGACTTGAGAGTGCATATATTTACGTTGGTATAAGTGTCCTTCTTAGTATGCAAAGTTATGTGTTGAGAGAGTTATGAGCTAGTATTGAGTATCAAGTGTTGGTGCCTAAGTATAGATGTTAGCAAGGGGTAAAAGATGTATCTTAATATAGATATCATGGGTATGGTTGAGGGTTGTAGGCAATGCGATAGGGTAGGTTGCTAACATAAGATACTTGGGTACTTGGTATTCTTGGTGTTGAGGTATCTTGATAGCTAGTAGCATATGTAAAAACTAATTAGATAGTGATATCTTAGTATCTATAGTCAAGTGTTAAGGTTTTAGGGAGATATGGATATTTGGTTAAAGTATTATTGTGATGTGTTAGTATATAGCTAGCTAATGGGTATTAGGCTAAGATATTATAAGGTATTTATTATATATAATCTATATTAAGTATATGATACATAATATAATATATTAGCTAGTATAGTCTATATTAACTGGTATAACTTAGAAACCTAGTATAGCAAGATGTTGACCTAGAATGACTTGATAAACCCCTCCGGTACGGCTGCTCCCCTCGCACGACTCCTTCCCTCCAACATCCATTTACTGGAGTTTGAAATCTTTGGCTATACTTTTCACTCTAATACCGAAAGCCATGACAGAATATTTTTGTCGCTTGGTACGTCTTTCATTGTATACGTATATTTTTTAATCATCGTGGCCTAATTTTTTAATTTAATGATAAATAATATATTTCTTAACAGGTCCAGAGGGGTGAGGAAGCGAATATGGTGATCGTATTCCTCGCCACTCATAGGAAGGGGGAACAACTTATCGATGATAGGGTGACGCAGAGCTATATAAGTATTACTGTTATGTTTTGTTAATTTTGATATAACTTAGCAAAAAATATATGTAATTAGTAATAAGTACCTAAGATATATAGTAAGTAGTATGCCTATCGATAAATACATATTTTTCTATGATGAGTATAGGAGGCTCCGTGAAGAGTCGACCCAGCCCACACAGGGAAGGGGGCGTAGTTCCTCGCAACCCCTGGCCCACCCAACTCTGTCTGATGATGAGCTATGGATAAGAGCCGTTGGTGGTCTACATAGGGGTATGTACTATGGTACAAGATCCTACGGCGCCTATGTTGCATCACAGTCCTCTAGGACACCCTCTGCTAATGTGCATACCCCACAACCCTCCCAGGAGTTACAGCTAGCCCAGGAGAGAGTTGACCTTCAGATCGCATCTTTGCGTAACGAGTTAATGCAAAGGATTACAGTGTAGCTGCAGACGGACGATGCGACGCTCATAGCACATTTTGAATCACTGTATTGTACTATCATAGAGTTGAGGAATCTGGCCACATCGACAGAGCACCAAGTGACGTCGTTTCAGGAGTCACAGTTGACCATGGCTACTACATTATCGAGGATGCAAGCATCACATATTGAGATGAGCGAGCGAGTAGAGACTGTGGGTGCTACAATATTGAGGATGCATGCGTCACATCTTGAGATGGGCGAGCGAGTGGAGCATAGTACTAGGAGGTTGTTATCTGTCATAGATACTTACGACGCTTGACTGACAAAGTTAGAGCAGCGACATTATCATGGTTCGCTTGTATCGTCATCTACATTGACTCCTGCATCGGGTTCCGTGACCCTTATACAAGAGCAGTTTGACCAGCTATTATCTCAGATTCGACGCGGCTCCTCCTCCTGATCATTAATAGTTTTTTTTCGACATATGTGTATTAGCCTATTCATGGAAGTTTGTACTTATTATTTGTACACTTTTATTGTGTGACTTATTTGTACATTTTTATTGTGTGACTTGGATATTGTGTGACTACATTCAGGCCTTAGAGTCATCTTTTTATTGATTTATTTTATCATTGTTGTTATGTGATTGTACCGGTGTTGAGTGTTCCACCGAAGAGGTCGACAAACCCAAAAAATTCAATGGAGGGTTGCTCTGGGTCTATCTATTTATTTAAAATATGATACTCAGGCATGTTATACTGTAATATTGCGGGCATTCGTTTATTTCAATTTTTTATTTTTCTGGTAATATTAGCGACGTTTAGTGACGTTCAGTGACGTCCTTACGTGTCGCTAATGACGTCGCTAAATTGTCTCATGGCATCTCTGATAGTCACCACACATCGCTAAATATTGCTGACATGGCAATTTTGGCCATGTCAGCAATTCGTCGTTGATTCTGTCGCAGGTCGTCGCTAAATTTAACAACAATTATCGACCAAATTTTAATGTCACAAATTTGGTGACACTCAAAGCTAAGAGTCACCATTTTTTTGACTTTGTAACATCGGTAGAGCGACATTTTTCGACGTTGTTTTGATCAGCGACTAGCTTTTTCGCGACTAAGTCCAAACGTCGCTAAATACGTCGCTACTCGGTATTAGAGACATATTTTTGATATTTTGCGACGCTTTTCTGCGTCTCTAATTTGCCTTATTCTGGTAGTGAATATCTATATAATTATTCTACCAATCTATCTTAATTTACCAATTTAAAGTATTAACATAGAATTAACAATTTTATCATGTGTATCATGAGATGACATGATACAAACATGTGTGTGTGTGTCCATGTCTGTATTAGGGTTAGGGTTAGTGTTCGCGTGTGTGTCTGTATGTGTATGTGTGTGTCTAATTTAGGGTTAGGGTTTACCTATGGAGGGGATGGTCGTAGAGGAGGGGGTGCCCGGGGTCGGAGGGGGAGCATGGTCAGCGCCAGAGCTGTGGAGCCAAAGGGGGTCGAGGGGGAGCACGGTCGCGTGGGGGCTTTAAAAATTTTTGGAAATTTTTTGGAGAGGATGGGGGGTAATGAAATCTGTTAACCTATATGAAAAATATTAGCGACGTCATAAAGAGACGTCGCTAAACGTCAAAGATTTTATATTATTTAGCAACATATACTAAATTACATCGCTACACGTCGCTATAATAAAAATAATAGTGACATCTTGGAACATCTGGCAACATCTTATTCCATAATATTATTTATAGTCGCTGAACATCGCAGACAGTCGCTAGTAGCGACGTCCTACGACGTTCTAATAGGACGTCGCTAAATTCATAAAATATAGCGACGTCAGAACTAAACGTCATTAAAAACGTCGCAAATTAGACATATTTTGGCAGTGTAATACCACCGATTACAACGCTAGTATGTGAAAATTTTAGAGGTCATAGACAAATAATATATTTTTGTAACATCCATTTTGGATCTAAATAATGTGTCGTGATACAAATATAAGCGTAATTTTTTTAGTAGTCCATATATGATAAGTTAAAGAAAATTTACTAACATTTACAAAACTTTCTTTTAAAGCAGCAATTTTTGAAAGATTTTCATAGCATCTGCTCTAGTATTAGATCTAGAAACTTTAGTAAAATAAGGATTAATAGTGCTACATGCATAATCGTAATACCAATCACTCTCACCAAATGTAAGATATTGTTCATCACAAATAATATATTTTGTTATTTCAGTTTTGTTACGAGCAGCAGACTAAAGTTACCTACAGAAGATCCTTGAGGACCGCTACTTAGTTGTGTTTGTCTAGCTTGAAGTGAGTCCTTACTATAACAACTTTCATATTGTCTTCTTAAAGTGCCCGTACATCATTTTTTTTTTCTATTTGTAAGTTTGCTTACATTTCTTGCATTATGCACCTTTAGCTATTGGTTTTTGATCTTTTGGATCTAAAACATTGCGCCCTCATTATCAGTGTAAATCCTCTGATTTTCAAGAATTTTTAATTTAGAATTTTTCACAATAATCTGGAATTTTCTGGAATTTTTCTATAATTAAACTAAGGTGTTTTAATTATTAAATAATTTTTAAATAAGGTTTAATAATATTAAAATATTATGAAAATAATATTTTATGGTGTAAAATGAAAATCTAGACATAGGGTAATTTTTCGGGAATTTATTGGACCCCGAAAGTATTTTTAAAGTCCTAAAAACTATTTTATAATTAAACCAAATTGAACCCTAATTAAACCGAGTTTATTTTAGATTAAACCAAACCAAAATGAACCGAACTGGACCGGCCGGTCTACCCGAACCGGCCCAATCCCTTAGCGGGTAGGATCCGGGTCAGACCCGACCCGCTTGGACCCGCCCGACCCGCTAACTCCTCCTCTCCCAAACGTCCCTGCCCCGACCCATCGGTTCCTCCGGCGGCTGAACCGCCGTGGCGCTTCGTCTCCCCGGCGTCGCTCCGGCTTCCTGCACCCGCCGCCTCATTACCTCCCCTCACCGGCCACCGTTCATCTACCGCTCCCCCGCCTATATAAACCCTAACCCTCCGCCGGTCGACCCCTTTCCTCCGCCACGACGACCTCCGCCCAGCCCCGCAGAGCCGGCTGTTCAGAGCCACCCTCCGATGCCGGCCGCCTGACCTCGCCACAGCAGCAGCCCCAGCCGAAGTCTTCCTCCCGCAGCTCCGGCCGCCCGCTCGAACTCCGCCCAGGCGCCACCGCTCAGCCCTCCAGACCCGACGCCGCGTCCCAGCAGAATCCGGTCGCCGTGCTCCGCCTGCACCGCCTCCCAGCGCGCCGCCGCCTCCGGACGAGTCTTCCCGCTGCCCCAGCCTCCCTCCGGCCGGCCTCCCCCGCCGCAGCTCCGATCACAGCCTCCCTGAACCCTAACCCTAGGCGACTCAGCCCTCGGACACGTGTCGGACATGGAATTTCCGGTTTCCAGGAGCCCTGTTCAGGTACTTGTATCTTTCTCCTCGCAGCCCCAATTTCTATTCCGTCAGTTGCATCGCGTAGCCTGCATGACCCCCTCGGTGCCCGTGCAACCTGCTCGGTGCATCGTGATCTGTGGTGATCGCAAAACGCGATCCAAAAACAGGAAAACCAACGCCCTGATTTACCCCGGAACTGAGTACGCCCCGCCAAACGGAACGACTTGGTCACGTGCGGTCTTCACCGATACGTGCGCGTCGTTGATACGGACGTGCAGGATTTCGCAGAAGCTGATTCGGATGTGCGTGCACACCGAAATCAGTGCGTATCCGCGGATAACGCCCCGTATCCGACTTTTTTGTATCTCGCTGTAACTTAGTGTATACACGTCAGATCGAGACGAAACTTGAGCCATCGGACTCGTAGCAATACGCTGGTCCTGTGAGCCAAGTTTGGTTCGATTCTGAGAATGTTGACAAAATCGTGTGTCGTGGGCCCCACAGGCTCCATTTGACGGGCAATTTTGAGATCGGCTCATCGGAATCCAATTCTGGAAGTTCCGTTGGGTTCATATCATCGTTCCTGAGCTGTTGACACTAAGTTGGACAGATTTGGAGATCTTTGACCCTGACGCATTTTTCGGTGCAAAGCAGCCCACATGTGGACCCCGCCTTGACCCGAAAATGTCGTTTTTGCCCTTGTCTCCAAATTGGACTCAAGGACAGACGTTTCTAGCTGATTAATATTTTCTGGATCTAATGGTGATGTCTATTTCAGCAACCGGAGTACTGCCTGCAATCCCCGCTGAAGCCAGAGCTATAATTGGAGCCGGAATCCCAAGCAAGTGTACCTTGCCAATCTCTGCAGTTTTTGCTACTTGTTCCTTGATATATATACTTGTTGTACATACTTCAACCTAGGACCGTGTGACTTACTTAGCGTCCGATTATAGTCGGGTGCCAACCCCGTATGCGGAGTTGTGTAACGTCACCTAGAGATGGATATCGTGATTGCTTTATCAAGTACATTATAACCCAGGACACCTGACACTATTCATGATACAGAATCGTCCTGAGATATTCATGGTAATTCTGTACAGGATACAGTTTTTATGACTTATTCCTTTGCTTAGATATTATATGACTGGATGCATTAGTTATGATCCTGCGTGGCATGGACATGAGACATCGTGGACATGAGATGCATGATTACATTGGGTGGGGAGAGTCACACAAACTACAGGTTGATTATATATTATGCCGGCGTCGTAGTCTCCCTTTGAGCTAGACAACCACATGATATTACTGCTACCGGCTCCCCGACACAGAGCTTGTAGTAGTTTCAGCTTGAGTTTAGTGTTGCTCTCATATTGCATATCACTTAGCTGGTTATATATTTACCCTATTGTTCTATTTAATTGCTGTACTGCATTATCTTTGACTTGTATTTTATGTACCTTACTATATCCCCTGAGGACCTGGATCCGGATTATGTTCCCAGGATTAGCAGACGAGTTCGACCCAGAGATATACAGGACAGGAGCATTAGCAGGAGCAGAAGCAGGAACAGTAGCAGGCATTGGAGCAGTACCAGATCCAGCAGTCGAGTGATCTCTTCGGGTATCTTCTGAGTATATACTGTTTCTATACTCAGTATTTTCTGTGGTTATCTTATTTCTTGTATCTGACAGTTGTATCAGACTTATATTGGGTTTGTTCCCCGATTGATATACTTGTGACTTGATGATGATGTATATATTTTCTTTTGTTGATTTTGATATATTCTTTCTGTGGATGAGAATAATATACCCTGACTGTTGTATTACAGCTTAAGTACGCCCCGATGGATCCATTAAATTGGGTTTGTCCATCGGTGTGTGTTGCTGGCCATTGCCACGTGTCCAATCCCTCGATATTTTGGAACTGTGGCGTGACATGGTTTTTGTGGTGGCCCATGCAGGTCAACGACTAAATTGTTCGGTTTCAACTTAAGGACCGAATAGGCCTGCAATAAGATAGGATAAGTTTTAGGATCTCATCCACTTTCTTGAATCGTTCTTGATATCTACATCGGATTCGAATTAAATTTCTTGACTTGCATTCTGCCTTGATTCTTGTGCGCCTCTTATTGTTTATTTTGGATGCAGAGAAATGGATCTTCGAGTAAATGACGAGACTCCTACAATTTTACCACGAGATGCTGTGGTAACCAATGAAGATGAAGTAATACCAGTAGAAGAAGGTCAATCCGCTCAACAACGTAGTCAAGCGAATCAGCATGCCTCAGAAATCCAGCAAGATGACTTTCCACCATCAACGCAATTTACTCCACCAATGCCCATAATTCCACCAGGACAGGCCATGGACGGGCAGCAGATGTTACAAATGATTTGTGCAATAATGCAAGCTCAACAAGAGGCTTTGAGTCGTAGCCTAGTAACCGTATTAGAGCAGGCAGATCTACCAGCACGACGGCCAACGACGGGCTCTATTTCTGATTTCCGCCAGCTGAAGCCTCGTATATTCTCAAGCAAGGAAGAGCCCACAGAAGTTCATGAATGGCTCACCAACACACAACATCAATTCGAAGCAGCTGAGATTCCAAGAGAACGTTGGATGATTTCCGTCAGAATGTAATTGACAGACAATGTTCATCACTGGTGGCTATCTGAAGAGACCCGGCTCGGACCAGACCGGGTCACTTGGGAAGAGTTCTCCAGACTCTTTCATGAGATGTATATTTCGGCTATCGCTCGATCAGAACTTCGGGACAAGTTCAATCGCCTCACTCAGGATGCTATGATAGTGGAAGAATACAATGCAGAGTTCATTCGACTGAGTCGCTTTGCCTCAACCTTAATTCCGACAGAAGAAGAGAAGGCTGAAAAGTTCTTCGACGGACTAAATATTGAGCTACATAAACTAATTGGATCCGTTGCTCCTACATCTTACTTGGACGTCCTTGCTGCAGCACGATGCATGGAGCCCATCATCAGGAGAGAGACCAGTCTGAAGAGATCGTCCATATCAGCACCACCACAGGAAGAAGCTACAAGAAGACCTCACATACACCAGCCACCAGAAGCATCTCCACAGGCAATACCTGTCTGTCCATATTGTCGCAGGCGAGGCCATATTGAGAACCAGTGCAGACGAAAAATGAGATTATGTTTAGCTTGCGGATCCAGTCAGCATTTATTAAGGGAATGCCCTGAGCGTCAAGAAAGAGCACCAAAGGTTAACCAACAAGCATTACCAGTACCGAGGCCAGCCTATCCAGCATTGGGAGCACCATAAACGGAAGTTCAAGAAGTCCTACCACCAGCTCCAGGAGGGTATCAGCCGAGGCCACCTTTGATACCCCAGGCACTACTTTTCCAGCAGGCTCAGCAGCAGCAGAGGAATCGACTGCAAGGACGCGGACAAGCTTTGACGATGACCTTGGAGAACGTGCAGAATCTTGGAGTAGCTAATGCTCGTAAGTTTTTGTAGTATCTGTTTCTAGTTTTGCTGTAGTTCGTGCATGCTGGTTCGTGACCCTAGACTTAACCTGGCAGTTTTAAATTGTTAATAATTGATAACCTAGTGTTAATCTAAGAAATTTTGAACTTGTCAATAATTTAGAATGTTTTATAAATGTTAAACTGATAAGTTTTTAAAGGATAAAACTGGTTTTCTAAAACTGTAATTTTCTAGATTTTCTACATTTGGAAAATTGCATAACTTCCATCACTTAGGGAAATAATTTTTCTATGTGTTATTCTTACACCCTCAACTTTGATAATAATGTGCCTCGAACAATGTTTGCAACCGTGTCATCTCTGTTGACCGGTTATTCTTTGATTACGATGACGCAATCCTCTTAAGGGGGTAGATTGTAAACCCCCTGATTTTCAAGAATTTTTAATTTAGAATTTTTTACAATAATCTGGAATTTTCTGGGAATTTTCTATAATTAAACTAAGGTGTTTTAATTATTAAATGATTTTTAAATGAGGTTTAATAATATTAAAATATTATGAAAATAATATTTTTATGGTGTAAAATAAAAATCTAGACATAGGATAATTTTCTGAGAATTTATTGAACCCCGGAAGTATTTTTAAAGTCCTATTAACTATTTTATAATTAAACCAAATTGAACCCTAATTAAACAGGGTTTATTTTAGATTAAACCAAACCAAAATGAACCGAACCGGACCGACCGGTCTACCCGAACCGGCCCAATCCCTTAGCGGGTCGGATCCGGGTCAGACCCGACCCGCTTGGACCCGCCCGACCCGCTAACTCCTCCTCTCCTAAACGTCCCTGCCCCGACCCCTCGGTTCCTCCGGCGGCTGAACCGCCGTGGCGCTTCGTCTCCCAGGCGTCGCTCCGGCTTCCCGCACCCGTCGCCTCATCACCTCCCCTCACCGGCCACCGTTCATCTACCGCTCCCCCGCCTATATAAACCCTAACCCTCCGTCGGTCGACCCCTCTCCTCCGTCACGACGACCTCCGTCCAGCCCCGCAGAGCCGGCTGTTCAGAGCCACCCTCCGCTGCCGGCCACCTGACCTCGCCACAGCAGCAGCCCCAGCTGAAGTCTTCCTCCCGCAGCTCCGGCCGCCCGCTCGAACTCCGCCCAGGCGCCACCGCTCAGCCCTCCAGACCCGACGCCGCGTCCCAGCAGAATCCGATCGCCGTGCTCCGCCTGCGCCGCCTTCCAGCGCGCCGCCGCCTCCGGTCGAGTCTTTCCGCTTCCCCAGCCTCCCTCCGGCCGGCCTCCCCCGCCGCAGCTCCGATCACATCCTCCCCGAACCCTAACCCTAGGCGACTCAGCCCTCGGACACGTGTCGGACACGGAATTTTCGGTTTCCAGGAGCCCTGTTCAGGTACTTGTATCTTTCTCCTCGCAGCCCCAATTTCTATTCCGTCAGTTGCATCGCGTAGCCTGCATGACCCCCTCGGTGCCCGTGCAACCCGCTCGGTGCATCGTGACCTGTGGTGATCGCAAAACGCGATCCAAAAACAGGAAAACCAACGCCCTGATTCACCCCGGAACTGAGTACGCCCCGCCAAACGGAACGACTTGGTCACGTGCGGTCTTTACCGATACGTGCGCGTCATTGATACGAATGTGCGAGATTTTGCAGAAGCTGATTCGGATGTGCGTGCACACCGGAATCAGTGCGTATCCGCGAACAACGTCCCGTATCCGACTTTTCTGTATCTCGCTGTAACATAGTGTATACACGTCGGATCGAAACAAAACTTACGCCATCGGACTCGTAGCAATAGGCTGGTTCTGTGAGCCAAGTTTGCTTCGATTCTGAGAACGTTGACAAAATCGTGTGTCGTGGGCCCCACAGGCTCCACTTGACGGGCGATTTTGAGATCGGCTCATCGAAATCCAATTCTGGAAGTTCTGTTGGGTTCGTATCATCGTTCCTGACCTGTTGACACTAAGTTGGATAGATTTGGAGACTTTTGACCCTGACGCATTTTTCGGTGCAAAGCGGCCCACATGTGGACCCCGCCTTGACCCGAAAATATTATTTTTGCCCTTGTCTCCAAATTGGACTCAAGGACAGACGTTTCTAGCTGGTTAATATTTTCTGGATCTAATGGTGATGTCTATTTCAGCAATCGGAGTACTGCCTGTAATCCCCGCTGAAGCCAGAGCTACAATTGGAGCCGGAATCCCAAGCAAGTGTACCTTGCCAATCTCTGCAGTTTTTGCTACTTGTTCCTTGATATATATACTTGTTGTACATACTTCAACCTAGGACCGTGTGACTTACTTAGCGTCCGATTATAGTCGGGTGCCAACCCCGTACGCGGAGTTGTGTAACGTCACCTAGAGATGGATATCGTGACCCTTTGCATTATCGTACTTGCTTTATCAAGTACATTATAACCCAGGACACCTGACACTATTCATGATACAGAATCGTCCTGAGATATTCATGGTGATTCTGTACAGGATATAGTTTTCATGACTTATTCCTTTGCTTAGATATTATATGACTGGATGCATTAGTTATGATCCTGCGTGGCATGGACATGAGACGTCGTGGACATGAGATGCATGATTACATTGGGTGGAGAGAGTCACACAAACTACAGGTTGATTATATATTATACCGGCGTCATAGTCTCCCTTTGAGCTAGACAACCACATGATATTACTGCTACCGGCTCCCCCACACAGAGCTTGTAGTAGTTTCAGCTTGAGTTTAGTGCTGCTCTCATATTGCATATCACTTAGCTGGTTATATATTTACCCTATTGTTCCATTTAATTGCTGCACTGTATTATCTTTGGCTTGTATTTTCTGTACCTTGCTATGTCCCCTGAGGACCTGGATCCGGATTATGTCCCCAGGATTAGCAGACGAGTTCGACCCAGAGATATACAGGACAGGAGCATTAGCAGGAGCAGAAGCAGGAACAGTAGCAGGCATTGGAGCAGTACCAGATCCAGCAGTCGAGTGATCTCTTCGGGTATCTTCTGAGTATATACTATTTCTATACTCAGCATTTTCTGTGGTTATCTTATTTCTTGTATCTGACAGTTGTATCAGACTTATATTGGGTTTGTTCCCCGATTGATATACTTGTGACTTGATGATGATGTATATATTTTCTTTTGTTGATTTTGATATATTCTTTCTGTGGATGAGAATAATATACCCTGACTGTTGTATTACAGCTTAAGTACGCCCCGATGGATCCATTAAATTGGGTTTGTCCATCGGTGTGTGCTGCTGGCCATTGTCACGTGTCCAGTCCCTCGATATTTTGGAACTGGGACGTGACAATCAGTGACATAATTTATCATAATAATTGTATAAAACTGATTTTTTTTTCTATTTGTATTTGTAGCCATACTTCTAACTTCATGAGGTGATATTTGTGTCGGTGGCACAGAATCAGAAATATTATAATTTTTAAACAAATCAGCATAATAAGCAACATTTTGTTTCGAATCACCTCCATAAGGGTGGTTAGAATCAGTAGCATCCATATATTAAAAATTAATTTTTAGAAAAAATAAGATAAAATAATTTATTTTTCTAGCAAAGAGAAAGAGAGAGAGAGGAGGAGGAGAGAGGAAAGAAAAATCCCGAATAAAAAAAAAAAGAAAACTATTATGCAATATTAAAATTACTTCAAACGTCAACTTAAAGCCTCCGAAATTCACAAGTTGAAATCTCAAGAACACTACACTTTGGACTCCAAAATGTTGCACTCTAATATCCAGAAAGTTGTTACTTCAATCTTCACAAATTTCTTTGCTTCTATATATTATAAGATAGGAAAAAAATTTATTGTGGTTAATTTCATAATTTATGGTCTATTTATAGAAAATTTTTGGTGCAAAATGACCCAAAATATCCCTAAAATATAGTTGTTATAATGGTATTTTGGTCATTTTCAAAAAAATGACCAAAATATCCCTAAAACGGCAATAAAATGACCATTAAAACTGGAGTTTTTGGTCAAAATATCCCCAACGGATATAATAATTTTTTATTTTATTTTATAAATTTTGGTCCAGACCGGACTTGAACCGGGTCGATGACCGGGCCGGTTCGAACCGATTTTATCGGACTTTACGGATTTAACCGTACCAGACCCGTTTCATAGCCGGATCGGACCGGACTATCGGGTCGAAAAATAGGACCCAGTCAGGACCCGCTAGACTCATGGGCCAAGTCGGACTGGTCCAGACCAACGTTGACCGGAATGAGCCCGCGACGGATTCCGGACCGCCCGGCCAATTGCACAGCATGAATCCAGAGTCTACAGAATATTGCCTGGAGGGTGGAACTTTTATATGACTGTGGTAAACGTCAAACATTTATGAGACAATTGTTATAATTACATCTTTTAAAATGGTGCATTTATTATTTCACGTGCGAACCAAAATACCCCAACTATCAAAGTATAATTCATCACAAGTGTTTAATTACAAAAACTGCAACTTTATATAATTTAACAAATGAATGAATTCTTACTTTGCGACTCCCCCATGTTCTGAAGCATAAGAAGTGCGAAAAAAAGGTTTACACTAACATGGGGTTGTTGTTTGAAACACCACTAGATAATGGGAAAAGAGGTCATTAGGAAAGGCAATTTATAAGGGCACTACACAATTTACTCGGGGCTAGCCCATTGAAAAATTAGAAAAAATTACAAGTTTGCCATCATGAAAGTTACTCGGGGCTAGCCCACTGTTATAATCAGGACTGTCGAAATTTTGACAGTCCTACCACATGGAAGGACTGTCAAAATATCGACTGTCCTAAAAGTAGGAAGGACTGTCACAATTTTGACAGTCCTAACCTAGTTAGGACTGTAAAAAATATGACAGTCCTAAAAATTGTTAGGACTGTCAAAATTTTGACAGTCCATTTCCCAAAATTACAAGTTTGCCACACTTGGGGCTGCCCCACACCAAAGTATAAAAGTGGAATGGGTTTCTATTTTTGGCATTCCACCTAGACTTAAGAAACCCTCATTCCACCAAGGCCAAACCTAAATTTGGAAATAGGTAGTTGTGGTTGGAGGAGTATTTAACTTTGGTGATACTCCAAGGAAAATACTTATAACGGTATGTCTTCGACAAGCTACGTTGAATAAGTTTTGCAATTGTGCGAAAAAGATTTAGTTTCTTTTGATTAATGTAGGAACAATGCATGAAAAAATGTTCGATGATGAAGTCGGATCGTCCAATTCATTAATTATGCACTCCGGACGTTCCGAAGAACAAGTTGGTTGTTCCGAAGCACGTTCGGTACGTAAAACGACAACCCTAATTTGACAGTCACGAGTTAGGACTGTAAACATTAGACAGTCCTATATAAATATAGGACTGTCAAATATTACACAGTCCTATATAAATATAGGACTGTCATAAATTCGACAGTCCTAATTAAAAGTAGGACTGTCATAATTATGACAGTCCTATATAAAAATTGGACTGTCAAAATAGTGACAGTCCTTGATATTTAGATGAAGTTATTAATTTATATATTTTTTTATATTGGTTATAGGAACCTTGTTCAGAGATTGTGGTACATCCTGGCGTTGGTGTTGATGTGGATGATATTTTCACAACGGATATTGAATTTGCAAGCCATGAAGAAGCAATAGAGTGGTGCAGAGAAGTTGGGAGACGACATAACGTAGTTATTGTCATTGCAAGATCCATCCGATCTCGGCCGGGCCGAAAATATCTTGAGCTTGGATGCGAAAGAGGAGGTGTGTTTAGGGATCATAAAAAAAAGGGTGTTGTTGAAAAAGAAATTCCTAAGAAAAATGTTGGGACGAGAAAATGTGGTTGTCCATTGAAGGTGTTGATTGTAAAAGTTGAAGATGTGAAGTGGATAATCGAAGTTAAGAATGTTGTCGGGTTTACGTGTACGAGAAAAATATTTGCAGTCGCTTTTTGTTTTATGAAGAGTGAGACAGTAGAGGATTACACATGGGCGTTGAGGAAACTACAATCCCTTTACACAGGTTACAAAGAGCCGTCTGTTTTTGTTACTGACAGAGAATATGCGTTGATAAATGCTATAGATATTGTATTTCCTCATGCGCATAGACTACTATGCACTTGGCATATAAATAGAAATATCCATGCTCAATGCAAGAAAAAATTTGAAACTGTGGACGGTAAAATAGACATGCTTCGCTTCGAAGAATTCTACAGTGATTGGAGTCTTGTATGGCGAGCAAGTACTACAGACAGTTACGAGGCAGCATGGTACATGTTCCAACAAAAGTGGGAGCCAAGCAACCCGACATGCATATCTTATATCAAAGATACTTGGCTAGGACCACATAAAGAGCAATTCGTGTTAGCATGGACCAACATGGTGAAGCATTATGGCTCGATCACTACGAACTGGGTCGAAGGGGCACACTCATGTTTAAAAAGATATCTACGCTCATCGGTCGGTAATTTTGTCTCTGTTTGGCAATCGATTCATTTGATGACTATTGCCACGGTGAACGATATTGTAGCATCATTTGAGATGAGCCTCAATATTGCAAAGCATGAATACAAGCAAGAAAATCTCTTGGATGGTTTAACCCATGTGGTATCTCACAAGGCCTTGGGGTTATTATTTGAGGAGATTCGTAGGTCGAAGTCGGTGGGTTATGATCCCGAGGTTTGCGGTTGTTCATATCGACATTCACTGGGACTTCCGTGTGCACATGAAATCAACGAATACCGTCGTGAATCTATACCTATTCCAATAGACGGTGTTGACCAACGTTGGCGACAGCTGTCGATAATGCCGGCGGTGGAAGTGCAAGATGATTTCTTTGCGTTGCCCCAAGTTAAACTACTGTACGAGGAGTTGGAGTCGCGACTAGCCTTCTATAGCCAGATACTTGGCGAAGAAATTATTGGAAATTTGTTGGCAGGCATACCTTGTACGGAAACAGTTACCGGACCAGAGCATTACATGAATGTCCCGCCTGCTGCTTACGTCTTCTCTAATAGGTATAAGTTACCTATTGTAATTATCTCACAGGGTATTAACAATACTTTCTTTCCAATGTGTGCCCCCCCGGCCGAACACCGAGTATCCACTCTATGTTGCATTGGGCTTGTCGGACAACACTTCGTCATCCCAAGGTTGATCGCTCATTCTCCTATTCCGCCACCTTCTACGCTTTGGTATAAACACGCACCTGAGGAAGCGATCGCATGGACGACACCCTACATGGATGCAATGGCGGCCTATAAGAAGATGATGAAGATGGAGGATCCAAAAATTATGTCGGACGACTACTTTGATATTTTAATCGATTGATACTGCCCCATGTGAAGATGTATATTGTGTTGATCCATGTATGTTTAAGTGTATATTGAACTATATGTTGTACCTATTGTAATGAAAAGAGTTATGAAGATTTTGATTGTATAATGCGCATTGCTACCAATAACTTAGGACTGTCATTATGGAAAACTGCCAGGACTTTAGGACTGTCACATTTTTTACAGTCCTGGTGTAAACTAGGACTGTCAAAATTGTGACAGTCCTAAAGTTTACTCACTGTCAATATGTATATTTATATAACTTTAGGACTGTCACAATTTTGACAGTCCTAGTGTAAACTAGGACTGTCAAAATTGTGACAGTCCTAAAGTTTTCTCACTGTCAATTTTGAGGAAATATATAACTTTAGGACTGTCACTATTTTGACAGTCCTAGTGTAAACTAGGACTGTCAAAATTGTGACAGTCCTAAAGTTTTCTCACTGTCAATTTTGAGGAAATATATAACTTTAGGACTGTCACTATTTTGACAGTCCTAGTGTAAACTAGGACTGTCAAAATTGTGACAGTCCTAAAGTTTTCTCACTGTCAATTTTTGAGGAAATATATAACTGTCAAAATTGTCACAGTCCACTGTCAAATTTGGACAGTATACAGATCAAAATATACAATTAACCCACTGACCAATATGCACAGTATACAGATCAAAATAGTTATAACAAGGCAAAATAAACTCATAGTGTCACAACATAGCAAAATTAACTCAAATTGTCACAAGTCACATTCAATCAAACTTTTACAACGTTTACAACTCAAATTATAGTTTAAAGTTTTACAACGTTCACAATTATACAAATCAAAATGATTGTTCAAACGTCATGGCGCCTCTTCGTGCGTTGCTCTCTAGTATCCAAGAAAGGATATTCTTCAGCGTTGTCGATATTTTGGAGTTCGTCATTGATTGTCATATAATTGGAACCCTGGCAACTGACGAGGCTTCTTCCCAACTTCTTAACTTTCCTTGCCTATTCATGAAAAATGAAAATAATTGTTAGCCACAGTGACAAATATCAAACTTAAACTCTACAAGTAGGCTCACCATCTTGACCAGTGCAGTATATAAGACCGATTTGGGAGGAAGATCTGACAGTACACGCACAATATCCCCTCCGCGTTGGAACAAGGTCGGTAGTCCGACACCGGCGTAGTAGGGGAGGTAGTCGTCGCTGCACTCCGCCATATTGACTGCTGCTAGCCGGCCGGTATCTCTAATGACGTGGCGTTGCCACTCGGTGAAGTAGTGCGATACCCAGTTGAAATGTGCAGGTATATAGTTGAGCGGTTTTGTACCGCGCGGAGGAGTTATCATTTGCAAAGTTCGCCTTGGGACAGTTTGGACGTAGCCAAACTGACGTAGCACTCTATCCAGCATATAAGCCTCATTGATTTCATGACAACTGATAACACCGTGATATAAGGCGACTGGTTGCAACGGACGGGTAGTCTGTCGCAAATCACGGTATGGATCCCATACAATCTGCACCACATAAAATTTAACATAATGTCATTTAGCATAACGTAGTAAATTAATACCAATTAAGTACAAAATTAGGTCTATATTCACCTCTTCTGTCGTCATATCTTCGAGGGCATGCCGTAGAGCGGCCAATGTGTGAGAACGTTTGGCATCTTCTTTAGTCGGCTTCCAGCGGCACATTCTAGGAAGGTTCTCGTCATACCCTTGGCTCAGCTTCGCCCGCTGCAGGGTTGGAAAGTGCTCGTATATCCATGCCTTCACGTTACCGGAAATATATTAGTCCAAAATTAAACAACACAATTTTAATTTATAGTTTAAAAAGTTGACAAAGATATATGTATACATGGAGTAGAGTCTGGCATCCGAAAATTGTCTTCGAACCCACACGGGATGCCGCACCAAGCTCGCGGTAAAGGTATGCCAGTATACCGCTTCCCCAAGAAATTTTGTCCACCGTTTCAATGTTGTCCATATCGATGAGATATTTCGCATTTATGGCCGTTCCAGACTTATCGGTAATGCCTACAGCCCCTAAGATGAACTGCATATATCCGCGGGCCACATTATCGCTATTATCAATTTCGGGGGCCGTCTCAGCGAATATCTCCTCCAAATATTTTAGAGGAAGTCCATAGGACTTCTTGAATTCTCGAAGACTAGTAAAACTAGTGGAATCAACTCCCAGACACCCTGATACATGATCCACAATATTGTCGTAATAGTCGATGCTGGAGTCATCAAAAGTATGATTCTGCATGGGACGACCATCAACCCTAAGTCCCAATATATGATGGACGTCATCGAGGGTAATCGTCAACTCCCCATTTGGTAGATGGAAAGTGTTGGTCTCTGGATGCCACCTTTCTACAAATGCTGAAATCAGTGCATTGTCCACCGTCGTATATGAGTAGCTAGCCAAATATTGTAGACCGGTGGGACTGATTTTTGCCTTCACATCATCTCCCAATAATGCATACCTCCATGTATTGCATTTTTTGCCATGGTTGATCACCGTCAACAAACGACCACTCTCCTGAAAAGTCAACAATTGGATGAAATTAAACCTCCATGTAAAATGAACTTTGAACTTACAACTATATATAAATTTATCATAACGTAATGTACTTACCGGATTGTTCCATATTTGGTATGCAATATGGTTTTCGATCGACGGTAACATAGAGCAACCGTTTGGACGAGTGTCGACTCGTCTCTCTGCCTGCTCATAAGGTCCCGAACCATCAGTAGGCCGGTTTTCGAGAGTTTGTGGAAGACTCTCGACAGGACTATCTACAGGCTGAGAAGGTCCTGAACCATCAGTAGGCCGATTTGGAACATTTGGCATGTCCTCATCGGAGGAGGAAGATGAACCGGAAGAACTAGGAGGAGCACGTCTCTTTGTGGCAATCTTCTTCGTCAATGGACGTTTCCTCACTTGAGGGCGTGCCTCGCCCTCGCGGATAGTCACGCCTTGCAAAACTGTGTGTTCCTTACGCATCGACGCAGTAGGGCGTCTTCTCATTTCTTCATCCACAGTGTCCTTTCCAGGGGCATGACTATAAGATACAGACAAAAATTAATTTCTATTTTAACATAATAAGTGAATTTTTTTCCAGGACTGTAGCCATTTCTACAGTCCTGTAAGTATACAGGACTGCAGTTTTCTCAACAGTCCTAATCTTTTAGGACTGTAGAATTTCCTACAGTCCCATATAGATTTAGGACTGTAGGAAATTCGACAGTCCTATATATATATAGGACTGTCGAATTTCCTACAGTCCTAAATCTATATGGGACTGTAGGAAATTCTACAGTCCCGCTCGATACTGCTCGACAATGTCGAGCAGTCTCGACATTGTACGCCCTAAAATCATGTTCCAAACGACTTCTATGTCTAAACTACATCCTAGACTCCGCCAAGGACTAGTATGCCCTCATTTGAAAGAAAATAACTCAAAATTTTCAACATGCAAGATGATTTCTTATAATTTTTGGACAATTTTTCAAATACAATAGCACAAGGAGAATGAGGATTTCTACCTTGCTTCTTTCGAGACTTTGGGAGCCATCGACAAGGAGGAGGAGGACAGCGGAGATCGGCCGGCGGGAGGGGGTCGGCTGAGGGGGGAAAGCTCCGGTCAGGCTGAGGGGGGAAGTTAGGTTTCAGAACAATGCTTTTTTTTCAAAAATCTGGACTAGCCCCAAGTATAAACTTGGACTAGTATGAGTAAGGGTTCCTCTATTGTGGACTAGCCCCAATCCTGGGCTAGCCCCAAGTAAAATGGGCAGTGCCCTTATCAAAAACCTTAGGAAAGTTCTTCAAAGCAAAGTACCTGGTCTTTTTTTTTTTCTTCTTTTTCAACACAGTCCACTCACTTTGGATACGTGAAATCTGGCGGAGTACATCTTTTTGTTCTGGACTCCCCAAATTGCCCTTCTCCTCATGGCCCCCTCTTCTGCATTCCAACAACATTTGCTTATGGGCATCAATGTCATTCTACGCCATGTAGTGTGGTCTTTATCTACAGGTCAAGGTATTTGTGAGCCTGGGTGAATGAGGAAAGAGAAAAAGTAAGTAGTAGCCAGTGAGAAACCACAGAAGAAGAACTAGAAGAGGAGTACCATAGCGCATTGGTACATTCAATTTGGAGTGGTAAAGTTGAGAGAGTGTGAGAAGTAAATTTAAAGAGGTTCCGGGAAGGGAAGTTACTTGCTACAATAAAAGCTGGTTCTTTGCTTCATTTGCTAATCATAAGAGCAGTATAATGGGGGAAGAAGAGCAAGGCAGCAGCAGAAGAGATCTCGAAGAAAAGGAAGACTGCAACATGATGGAAGAAGAAGAAGAAGAAGAAGAAGAAGAAGAAGAGGATGATTCTGTGGTGCTGATGACGGTTTCATTGTTGTTGACATGAGGAATGTGTGTGATTTTGTGGAGTTTGATATTGGCAGAATAGGCTCAATCATTTTCTTCCTCTCATCCCTCTTCTTCTTCATAATTTATTTTCATGTCATCTTTCAGCTTCATTAACTTGCTAATTTCTGGGGTCGTGGACATTGGAAAATACTACATGTTGTTTTTGGTGTGTTGTACTTGTTCCATGTTGCTTGTCTTGTCATTGTTGTTGATGCTGTAGTATTGTTACACACCGAGTGGTTGCCATGACAAATGCTTTTACATTTGTTTTTTGTTTTTTTAAATATGTGAATGAGTTAGTAAGTTGAGAGATGGGAAACTGGTTTGTCTTCTTTTTCAATCTCGGTACTACTTTTATGTTTTTGCATCCATCACCACCCTCTCACTATTCTCTCTTGGACATTTGTACCGTGTCTGCCTTCTTGTATCTAGTTTTGTGTCTTATCCATTTCCTTCCCTTGTGTATGTATGATCCTCTCTTTTTCTTTTTCTTTTTCTTTTTCTTTTTTAACAACCATAGCTGGGTAGGGGCTACTAGTCATTCTTATTTCAAAATGGTATTGGAGGGAGAGAGTCCATCCCCCAACAGGAAAGATGGGGTACGGCTCTAATGAGAAACAAAATAGGACAACAATAATTTTTTTATTAGTATTTTTTATACGGATATGCTTATATATTTTTACTGTATTGAAATTCTCGTATTTCGTGAATTTGATATTTCAAGTCTCGTATTGAGATTTTTCATTTTCGTGATATTTTTGCAGCCTGATCGAGTATTGCATCTCACAAGGCGAACTTGATCATGAGTGTTGTACCCTGTCATCGATGCAGGATTTACATTATTGATGGATTTCTTATATTTTCTATATTTGCGTGAATCTGGTATCGCATAGACATACCTCGTAAGATAGTGTCGTTTTGAAAACAAATAATGACTTATGCAATCAATAAATAGTTTTTTGAATTTTATGAGCTAAAGAGTTAACATGGAGACTATATGTCACTCCATGTTCCTGATATCCGTATTTTTAAGGATATTTTGATTCTTATCTTCTAGTTATGTATTTTTCTCGTATCTAGTACTGATATTGTATCATATCTCATGTTTAGTTTTATTCCATGAGAGTATCTCGAGAACCGTATTGTAGGATTGCTTGTAGCTAAGATAATCGACTAGTTTAAAAATAGATAATTACTTAAGCAATCTAACTTGGATTTCTGATTTATTGACAAGATAACCTTACTAGAGGACCACCCTAGACCCCCTAGAGACCCTTGGCACTGCCACGACAATGATATATAAAATAAATAAATAATAATTCAGTAGTACTAATAGCTGGGTGGAGATAAATCAACTACCAAATGACTATAATAAAGTGAAAACAAGAAATAGTCCAATCTCATAATGAAATAAAAATAACATAAATAGATAATCCAACTGAAATGAAATCAAGGGAACTATGAAGGCAAGACCTCCTTGTCTGGTAAGGTAAAATATGGTCCAAGTTCGTATACCAACGAATACTCCAGATCGTCCAAGCCTAGAAGAAAATCAGATTCGTAGACGAACGTAACAAGATACAAGCAACATGATAAAATATACTAAAATATATAAAAATACAAAGGGTGTTTCTAACCATCTAAGTGCATAATTTGATGACAACTTTCATACGCATGGGCAGGGATAGGCTGAAATAGGAAATCCGCGTAGCCCGAGGCTAGTGGTATGTATGTATATATATATATATATATATATATATATATATATATATACTGTCAACGAGTAATTTGTAAACATGCATGATATTCAACGAACGTCATGGGCCATCTGTTAAATAAGGGTCATCACTCCTATAGATTCTTTGGATACTATGGTTCATCAATTTGGGTAACTCATACGCCTAGAGAATGTCCTCTATAAACTCAATAGACTGACCAAGCATATATACAATATGTCCAGTTTATAATTGCTTGAGTCTCTAGTATGCTAATTATAGTTGTTACGTTTTAACAATCATACATTCCATATGTATTGATAGCCAGTGGAGTACAATAGTCTATGTCTCTATCATCAATCTTATATATAATGTCATGTGAGTGTCAAGGCCAAGAATATATGAATATATCCCACAAATATAATGTAGTCATTTAATAACTAAATCGATATGTATAAAATAAACAAGAATCAAGTAAATTGACGAACTCTTGTCAATCGCATCCAAGTCTAGGTCTGTGAGACTCGTCTCACTGTTCTAATATACGTACCCGATATATGCGTATTATACATGTATAGCTTGCTTATTGTTTAATTTTTATATCATGCTTTATGCCATTCATGCATTGTTTATGTTGTTTTTTGTAAGTTTTTCTTAGTTGCATGCTTTGGACCGTTGGTCCCTTGGTTTTCTTGGTGGGTGGCTGTGATAAACCCGGGTGAGGGGTATGGATTATGATCCAATGGCCTATAATCCTAGCTCTTCCTATATAAGCAATCCCATTTTCTTTCCTCCACCTTTCTTTTCCTTCATTTCTCTTTCTTTCTTCATTTTTTCTCCAGCAGAGAGCAGCAGCCGAGTTTGGCCTTGGCCGTGGGTGACCTTGGTAGTGTTGGTATTAGGCTAGAACTTGACCGTAGGCAAGTACATTTTGCCAACTGAAGGAACAACCATGGATCTTGCTTTGATTCTTAGTATAACTGGTTTTAATCATTTGATCGGTTTTATTTTTGTGTAACACTAAGAACTTGTCTAATTGGTGATTTTGTTTTCCTTGAATTTGATTGCTCATGGAGCCCGAGAACAGCAAGTTGGAGAATGCAAAGTTGGCCTGAGAATGCATAAAAAAGTACACATGGAACCCTTATCGCATAAGCGAAGTTCCAGTGAGCGTAATTGTGTGTGTTTCACAAATTCCTTAGACTGTGCTCAAAGATATGTTGAGTACTCTGAACGTACTTCTCTACTCCTACGTACGTTTTGTACTATGGTAATTCCTTCAAAAATATGTTAATCCTATTTGGAGCACTTTTGAATGGGTCTACAAGTCATCAAGAATGTACACCACTGCGTAAATAGCCAAGTTGACGCACTTTGCAGATATTGCAGAGTTGGTACACTTTGGTGAAACTTTTTTTACCGGCGTACTTTGTCACTTTTGGAGAATGGCACACTTTGTTACTTGGCGCACTATGTGACATTCTCCATAGACGGCGTACTTTGTCGTCCTTCGTAATTACTTAATGACTAAGCAATGACTTCTGACCATTCTCGAGAAATATGTTCTCGACTGTAGGGTTGTCTCGACTGTTGTGTCATGCCTTGGAACTTGTGTTTATCTTTTAGTAGACCTTCCTGCGCTTGTTTGTGCGCCAAACCTCACTACTGGCATACTTGATGAAAGTGTGCCAAGTTCATAGCTTGAGTACTTTTATTTTTGCGTCAAGCTCCTGGTTTGCGTACTTCTATCATTGTTCGCCAAGATCCTAGAAGTGCGCTTTAGTATGAATTGTGCGTCACCTTTTGCTCGGAGCACTTTTGTATCAAAGTGTGCCAGAATTGCTCGGAGTAGTGATTTGTGTGCCAAAACTATTTTTGGCTATTTGTGCGCTAATACTCGCTTTGGTCATTTGTGCGCCAATAGTGATTTTTGGCCCATTGTGCGGGGATGTTATTCTCTTGCCTAATTTTATGCGCCAACCCTGAATTGATGATTTATGCACCTGTATGCCAGTAATCTCTTTAATATGCTTAACTCTTGATGATTCTCTGGTTCTTTTTTATCCCGTTATTTTAGTTAATCCTGGTTATTTCCTGAATATGACAGTCTTGATATTAATATTGATTTTCTGACATGATCAAGTGATTGTATACTATAAATGATACTCCTGAATCTTGACATGGAACTGATAATCCTGATAGTATACTGATAATCATGATACTGTACTGATAATCCTGATACTGTAATGATAACTCTGATACTCCTGATCCTGATAATCTTGATAGTGGCTCGACGTAGCGTACCATCCTGATATTGTCCTGATAATCATGATAGTGGCTCAACGTAGTGCACTACTGACTCAAGAATTCTTGTACTGTCCTGATCAAGGCTATTAGTAGCACTTGTATTGCATGACATGTATCTCCGTGGTTGATTTTGATTGTACTCATCAAGTTACTGTCATGTCTTGCATCATGTCTAAAGCAGATTCCTGAGTACCAAGGTCGGAAATCATTAATAATTATTCAGGCTAATAACTAGAATAATAATCTAGATAGCATTTAGAGAGATTTTCTGGCTACATACAATCCCAGTATCCCAACGACACTTGATGGATTTGGAGCTCTCCATCGTGAGGGGCACACTTCCAGCACATCGACGAGTGTTGCACAACCAGAAAAGACAAGAAAATGATTATACTTGATAAACTTATACTATGTACCCATTCGTCTGGATAACCCGGATAGTCTGCAGGGCATGTGGCTGTAAGGAATCTCAAACTGCATGTGTTAGTAACTAGGACTGTGGTAACCCTAGTTAGCTAATGATAGCAAGCCGTAGGGCATGATTGGTCGTTGTCGCTTGATTTCCAGTCTAGTCTAGTCTAGTCTAGTCTAGTCTAGTCCCGTCCGGATTTATTTTAACAACTGATCCGAAAATGGTAATCGGAGTACTGATTTCAGATGTCCTTATTTAAATACTCAGAACTGTTTAACTGTTACTATACCTATAATTCTTATTGATTTGTCTGTATGCTGGTTTTTAGTTCCTAAGATTGACTTCCTTGTGGTACTTGCTGTTTTGGGGTCTGACCCCAATGATTTTATATTGCCAGATATCGGAGGAGGACCACATGATCTTCCGTACTTTCCGCCTCAAGATAGTGAACATGAGGAGCACCCGAGGACATGAGTAGGTTTCTTCTTTCTCACCCACTTGATCTTGTACATTATTCTTTTGAGACGTTTAGCCACCGAGCACATGTTTAGCTCGTGTTTTGGGACTTGACATTCTAGCCTGCAGGCCTACATGTAAAACTTATTCTAGACTATAGCTAGAGCTGATCATATAACATTATATTCTGCTAGTTCTTCATTTTGGTAACTAGCTTCATGATCATCTGGGTATGTATAGTTTGGGACGCCTTACTATTATATGTTGGTGATCATACATCTTGTAAACTTGTTGCTTGCTTGAGATTGAGACACCTAGGATTCTTGACCCAAGATTGACTGATGGATTGTAGAGTAAACCCTCAAATGTTTAGACAGTCGTGACCGTATCTTGGGGTATAGAGTACTCTGGTATACGTAGCTGACTTTGTCTGCCCCAGCTCTCCAGTATTCTGGTTCTGGGACGTGACAAGCTCGGACACACAATTTTATATACCAGTAAACATAAACATGCAACATAAATAAAATCATATGCTGAAGTATAAATAATAACAATAAATACAATAATGTATACTTTCCTTGAGTTTGGGAAGGGTTTGGATGTCAACATTCTGGCTACGAACTCGTCAGATCAGCGATAGTACAAAAAAATGAAGATGCACATACACCATCAGATATTGAAATAAACATCACAAGTACATATGAAATGGCCATAAGTCTAATTTGGACGTATGAAAATATTACAGTTTTGGACCAAAATAGGATCTGTTGGCGGGCCCACGTAGCATCAAAAAATATACCATAATAAAGATATCCAAATTCAGCAAACTATATGTCATTCTGGTTAAAATGACGATATGATCTCAACGATACATCCATATTTGTATTATTATAAGTCATTCACAAAAACGTTCATCGAATCAAATCGTAGGGCCTGCAAAGCGATGATCCGATTGACTATCTTAGAATCAAACGAACTCTAGCGGTCGGGGACAGGTCCTAGAGGTGCGGTTTAGAACGAAATTGGTCTACGAGAAGGATGGGATAAGTGTTGGTGTCTCTAGGGTGTTGTTGATGGGGGAGGTTGTCGACAAAAATGGCTTGGCTATCAAGTTTGTCGATCGAAAAAGTTCTGTGAAGAATGCAGTGGCATAAAAAAGAACTCACAGAGAGAATAAAAAAGGGGAGATGAGGAGGAAAATAGTTGTTCATGGGGAAGATGGTTAAAGAGTCACATAATGGGTCGAAAAGAGTAGGTTGCGTGTGAGATCTATGGGTAGGAAAGTCAGTTGTAAAGGAGAAGAAGTAACAGTAGCCGTTGGCTACTGTGTACCCGGGTGAACAGTTTATCGGGTTATGGAGATAAGGTTTTAGTTAATAAAATGTATTTATAGGTTATGATCTTAGAAGGATATGGAAGAAAAGGGTTTTGGTTTTATTAACAATAGGACTAAGGAAATTTAGGGGAATTAAAAAAATGGCTTGGGTTTAATAAAATGGACTTAACAGCTAGATGGCCTGTCAATATAAGAGTCGGGTTTAGGAATGGTGTAAGTAGATAATAACAACCATTTATGCTTATGGGTTTAGGCTCTAGTTTGGTCTTTAGAATTATTCAGGGAAATGGGTTTAATCCTTATTTCTACCACTACACACACGCGCGCGCGCACACACACACACACACACACACACACACACGTATATATATATATATATATATATATATATATATATATATATATATATATATCACTACAAGAAAAATGTACAATTGTATAGCAACTATACTTTCTTCAATCATCTTCCAATTGGAGGTTTTAGGAGTGAAAAAAAGGCAAGTATCTATTGGTTCCAGCTCAAAATCGCGAGACAAGGTTGTGTTTGTTCAAGAGGCCACTGTTCAGTATCTCTATAATGCTTTGAATAAGGTTTGTAGAACTTAATATCCGATATGGTTACTCACAACACCTGGGATACAATACAAAAAGAGTCTTCTGATTTAATCTGCAACCTAAGTACTTTAGGTTTTGTGTGTGGTTTGAGTTGGAATGAGAGAAAATTTCAGCTCTGATGTCAATAGAACCATGCCTTTTTTTTCATCATAGCTTAAGTTCATGCTACAAGTGGGATGTTAATGGCGGTAGTCTCAAGGCATAGCGCATTTTTTATTGGTTGAACACTAGTGCCTAATTCAAGATGTGAGCTTGATACTCCAAATTTAAAGATTCTTTTGACATCAAGCTTACAAAGCAATCTTGCTGTTTATTTTGTTTTTGTTGGATTGGCTCCATTATTTGAATATTTACAGAGTAATCGATTTCATGAATATTGTTTCATAATTGTTTCCGAGTATTATTCAACCTAGTTCTCTCTCTCTCTCTCTCTCTCTCTCTCTCTCTCTTATTGACTTCAGTTTCATGATAATTGTCTCTAAGTAGTAGGTACATCAAGAATAAAGATTTTTTTTGTTAAATCTAGTGATTACTTTTTCTACAAAAATATAGTGATTACTTTATGCTTTAAGCTTAATAAGAAAAATATAGTGATTACTTTTTCTACAAAAATGTTAAATCTAGTTCATGTGTTTAGCATAAACAAAATGTTGGTTACTACATCATTGATCATTTTCTTGATTTGGTTGCAGCATTTAAATTCTAGACTGATATTTTTCTGTCAACTTAAGAAGGGTATGGGGAACCAATAATTTTGTTTGATATGATTGGCCTTCTTAGGCACAAAGAGATCTAATTTTTGTGATTTGTAATTTAGTGCTTGGATACTAGTGGTTTCTAACCAAATTTTTTGAGTTCTGATACTTGTCAAGTGTTTTATATTTTTTTGGGTGTGATGACAAAAAACTATAATGTGAGGGTTATTAAGTGTTGGTTTCAAGTCTGTAAAACATCTAGAGGGTAAGCATTGATGTTCTTCAGTTTCAAAATTCCGCATTCTCTGTTATGCTACTTCATTATATCCATGTTGTACAGTTGCAATGCACCAATTAGGAGTGGTACGATCTTACTTGGATGAGCTGCTATAACTAGGTTGGACTTGAGCAAACTTGGACTTAAAGACAGTGAAAATGGAACAACATTTGCTAATAATAGAGGGGGCTGCCCTTAAAAGAGTAGAATAGAAGACAAAGATTCATGTAGCCAAAGTAGTCTAGTCTTGGAAAGATTCACTAGTGTTGGTTTCAAAGATTCATGTAGCCAAAGTATATCGGTCGAACATATACATATACATATGTGTGTGTGCGCGCGCAGACATTGGCTAAAGTAGTCTACTCTTGGAAACACAGAGACTTTAAAAATCAGGTTAGAGGTTTGAATTCCCGGGCTTGACATGCCCTTAAATATTAAAGGAGAGATATTCTTGCCTTAAAATATCAAGATTTTTTGGTGCAAATTTATCTGTTTGTGAGAGCTTGGGTCTCTTTCCTCCGTTAGATAGGACTTGATTTATTGATATCTGATGTTTTGTTGATATACTTTGCACATTTTGTAGGTACAATATATAATATATTACATATTTATTGACATCCAACATTTTAAAGTGTCCTTGAAATACGACATTAAAACACTCAATCCGACAACAAACATCTACAATATTGATCATATGGATTGAATCATATATACAATTCTTCGATACCAATTCTACGGACCATGCCATATAGCCTCTGTTTAAACAATGGAGATCAGTTAGTATGTATGCTAGGTTTTCAGACCTTGCTTTACAACTTTCTTTACTTCAGAACCTTCAATTTTAGATATCGTATATGGTTTCTTCTTATAACTGGTTTCGAAATATTTCAGTCATGTATTGTTGTTCCGTCTTTCCTTACCAGAAAACAATATAAAGAGGCCATGGCTCCTTCCTCAGGATGTGAGTTCAGTTTTTATAACATTTTTTTTGGGTCTCTGTGCTGAATTTCTGATGATAGAGGAAAATTGCCATCGCACAAATTGATAGATCTGTTGTTGTGTTGTGTGTGAACTCTCTCTCATTATATGTTTTAAATCGGTAGATCTGTTAAGTTTGAACTCTCCTTGTTGGATTTGATGTTTTGTTTCAATTTAGTTGGCATCAATAACTTGATTGAACTTTATATTTTCATCGTCAGATTATATGTTGTAACTTGATCAGTTTTTGTTGATTATATGAAATTGTCTGCATCAAATAATTCTGAACATAATTCTTTTTTTTAAAGATATGTTGATGCACTACTTCCCCCATAAAATAAAAGGGACTGTGCGGATAATTTAGGAGAATTAAAAGAAGTGACTTAATGCTCTCCTAGAAATTGCTACAATATTCGACACTTGTGATTGTGGTTTGAACTAAATGCTGGAATTTTGCTTTTTGTCTAGATTGTTGCAGCATAGATGAGTGATATTTTTAGTTTTTTTTCTTCCAATTATTGCTTATATGTGGTTGATGATTTTCTTGGTTTATATAACTACTTTGTGAACCAATATAATTATTTTATATGGTATTTATCTTATTCTGAATTTTTTTGATCCCCGAAATCTATTGATTGCCATTTCTTATGGTGGGAAAATGATATCTATATTTTGCAAACATGCATTTCTTTATTGACACTATAGACTCACTGTTTTGCAAATCGATTACTAATTTTATATGAAGCTAAATTTTCCTGAAATGTCTTTGATTCACAAAGCATATTGTAGTTGTGTGTATATATATGGTTTTAAGCAAGGTTCTCGGTATCGGAATTAGTATTGGAATCTTCCTATGAGGATCGGTATCGGCGGTATCGAACCGGAGTATCCGATTTTTTGGTATTGGAAAACAAATAATTATTAAAAATTATACATTTACAAATAATAGTCATCTTTACTGATTGATTTTCTTTGTGTACATGCTTTTACAACTTTACTGTGCTTTTACACTCTTGTTATTGGTCTTTTTCATTTAATTTTCTCCACTAAATTGATTGGGAAAGAGACCTCTAACGTCGGTATCGGATCGGGACATGCCAAATTGTATTGGTTTTGTCAGTATCGGATCGGTATCGACCGATACTGAAAACTATGGTTTTAAGAAGAAGTCCACCACCATTCTCCTAAACTTGCTGTTGATGCTGGCACCAGTCACCTATGCAATAAAATATCTATTCTTTTGTTACTCCAAGTTATAGTTTAACAAGATCTAAGTAACATCTAACATTTCTTAAGAAATCAACAAATTGCTTTGATTGTCCTAAAGCATAGCTTTAATAAACTTCCTGCAGTATGTCATTTATCAATATTTAAGAATAATTCAGATTTATATACCTGAAGCATATTTTCGAAAAGAACATAATTGAATCAACAGTTCATTGGTTATTAGTCATTGTCTAAGCGTTTTGAGGCCGTTTGAGGTCTGAGTAGCTTCTACTCATTCTGATTAAGTAGTTGATCACCCATTTTTTCTATTACATCCAATTCTTATTGGTATTTCTGGAATGAGAAGAGATCCATTAAGTGCACATCATATATATATATATATATATATATATATATATATATATATATATGTATGAACATGTTGTTAGTTTAGAAGCATGATTTTTTTTATGTACTAAATATTTGTGGCTGCCACCACATATATATATATATATATATATATAGAGAATAAGGGAGGTGAGATGGCACCTCACTCTCAAAACAAGGGTGGCGGTGACGTGGCACAATCCCAACCACACATTTCATAATTGGCAATTTGCACTTAACCCCCTCCCCTCGTTTGTGTGGTTGAGATTGTGCCACGTCACCGCCACCCTTGTTTTGAGAGTGAGGTGCCACCTCACCTCCCTTATTCTCTCTATATATATATATATATATATATATATATATATAGAGAGAGAGAGAGAGAGAGAGAGAGAAAATAAGGGAGGTGAGATGGCACATCACTCTAAAAACAAGGGTGGCGGTGACGTGGCACAATTCCAACCACACATTTCATAATTGGCAATTTGCACTTAACCCCCTCCCCTCGTTTGTGTGGTTGAGACTGTGCCACGTCACCGCCACCTTTGTTTTTAGAGTGAGGTGCCATCTCACCTCCCTTATTCTATATATATATATATATATATATATATATATATATATATATATATATATATATATATATATATATATATTGGAAACATTTTCATACTCGTTCGATAATATCAAACAGACATATGTATGACGCTGGCGATCTTGAGCCACCTTGATATTCTCCCGGACCTGCTTGACTATCCCAACTGTCTGAGCTATCATTTCGGGACTAAGCAATTGCCTCTCGTCAATATCATCCCAAGCTACAGGGGATCTGCACTTTCTGCCATACAGTGCCTCGAAGGGTGCCATCTGGATACTTGTTTGGAAACTGTTGTTATAGGAGAATTCGACCAAGTGTAGATGATCGTCCCACGAACCACCAAACTCAAGGATACATGATCGAAGCATATCTTCTAGAGTCTGGATCGTACGTTCTGACTGACCATCTGTCTGGGGATGATAAGCTGTACTGAACTTCAGATGGGTACCCAGACTCTGCTGTAGGCTCTGCCAAAAGTGAGAAGTGAATCTGGAATCTCTATCTGATACGATGCTAACTGGTACTCCATGAAGTCTGATAATCTGATTCATGTTCATCCGAGCCAACAGCTCTGTAGACTGTTCCACTTTGAATGGAAGAAAGTGAGCAACCTTTGTGAGTCGATCTACTATTATCTAAATTGCATCTCTGCCAGCTGGGGATCTAGGAAGACCGGTTACAAAATCCATAGTAATATGGTCTCACTTCCATTCCAGAATCTGTAAAGGTTGAAGAAGTCCTACTAGTCTCTGGTGCTCAGCCTTAACTTGCTGACAAACCAAACATCGAGAAACAAACCGAGCTCTCTCTCTCTCTCTCTCTTTATTCTATTCTACCAGAAATACTGACGAATGTCTCTGTACATCTTTGTTCATCCGGGATGCACTGAATACTGAGAACTGCGGGCTTCTGACATGATCTCTTGACGGATATCTCCATTTGGTACACAAAGACGATTACCAAATCGGATAGTTTCGTCACTGTGATTGCTCAATTCTGTTCTACGTCCTGCCTCACACTCTGCTCTGAGTCGCTGAAGCTTGACATCTGTTGCTTGTGCTACCTTGATTCTCTCCACTATACTGGACTGAACTTGCAGACCAGCTATCAATGTTGTGTTGCCGGACAATACTACTTCTATGTCCATTTTCTGAAGATCTTCTACAATCTCTCGCTGCGCCGTAAGGAAATAAACTCCTGCCCTCCGGCTCAAAGCATCTGCTACGACATTGGCCTTCCAAGGATGATACTGAAGGTTAAGGTCATAGTTTGTCATCAACTCTAGCCATCTTCTCTGCCTCATGTTGATATCCTTCTGGGTAAAGACATACTTCAAACTCTTGATATCATTATAAATCTCTACTCGATCTCCATATAGGTAATGTCTCCAAAGTTTGAGCGCAAACACAAATGCTACTAACTCCAAATCATGTGTCGGATAATTCTTCTCATGATCTCATAGCTGCCAAGATGCATAAGCTATAACCTTGCTGTGGTGCCCCGTTCCCCCTATTCGGGGAGCGCGGCTAAGAAATACAAGACGGTATAGTTCGATCGGGATAGATTGAAACAAGAACCCATCCTCTTTATGGATTTGCTTCTTCAAAATCGATTCCTATATTCAGTGGACCGTGCCCCCGGGATAGACTTAGCGACAGAGTCAGAAGGGACCTCTCCGCTGCATCTTTTGTTGCCTAGTTTTTGTTGTCGCTTGTTGCTTTCGTGCCTTGAGGTGGTTTTCGGATTTGCTTGAGTTTTCTTGAACGATTTTGATGGATTTCATTGCTTTCGTTCGTTGAACTGCACTTCAATTCCGATATTAGAAAGGGTGGAAGAGGTTTTGATCAGCTGTTCGTGGCAATACAGGTGAACCAGCAGTAGGCACCGCTCGAACGGACTCCTAAAGCATCTCTTTCCTTCTTCCTTCCAGCTACTAAGTGAGTGGCTACCATCCCGATTAGCTGGCCCTTCGTCCAGTCTTCACATCTAAATCTTGTATTCGTGCTTGCCCCGATCAAACGATACCAAGTAATAACTAAAAGACTTCAAGATAATAAGGGAATAGACTTGGGAAATTATGCTTGTCAAATGAAACTTGTGAACGGTTACTTACTTACATGCTTGTTCGTTTGGAAAGTTTATTATATGCATAAATACAAGTTAGAATGTATATTTCTTCTTAAAATTGTGCTATGTATAGAACTCATCTTGAATGCAATAAACTGAACAGGAAGACTATGCAAAAGTAAAATCTTGCCCTGTTATTGCCTTGCGCCTGATATGCCCTGATTTGCCTCGATTGTTAACTTAGTGTACTGCGTTGATCACGGACAACTTGTGCACAAGGTCTTGGTTCCTGCGGACGGTCGCTGGGGCACCGGCACCGATCCGATCCGGACGGAACTCATGATAGTCGCCTGTTATAGGACGGAATACCCTGGGACATCCTGAATATGCGTCGCACGACATTCCATACTGAGACTAGCCCGTCCATTATGGCAACGTGCTAGTGATTCCCTTGTATATTTAAACCTGTTGCAACTAACTTGTGTCTTCTTGGCAGGGAAGGCATGGTAAGTAATGTGCAGGTGGCTCGGACGAGCAGGTAAATGTCACCGAACGGTGGCGGGTTTATTTCATTGATTTCTATATCTATTGCTTGCTGTAAATGAATTAAGGCAAGATAGAAAGACCACAAATTATGCATGCTTCATTAAAACAACGTGTTGATTGGTATAGTTGGGTTAGCTTGCCTTCACTAGTACGTTTCGATGTACTGACCCTCGTTGAAACAGGTTCCCCGCGCTAAGGAGAACCAAGTAAGGAGCAGAAGTCATTCCCCTAAGCCAGTCCAGCTGTAGGCACGCCTTGATCCGTGCCAACCTTTTGAAGTATTTTGAAGATAGAAGCTAGCAGCAAGTAAATATGCAGCTTCGTGGAAAGGCCGTCGTTCCGACCCAAGGTCTTATATTTTGAGTTTAGTAAGGGATGTAATGTACAGGACTGCTATCTCATTTTGTGTCAATACTTTTGTAAGCCTATAGAGGCAACCTTATGACTCAGTTCAAAGAGTTTGTAATAGATGTTCATATTATCAATGAAGAGAACTTTCTCATGCTTTAATTTGTGTTCAATTTATCTGCGTACTCTGAATATGTGCTCGCTATGCGAAAATAAATTATAAAGCCTTGTGCGGTGCGCAACCTAGGCCCGCACGGCGGTCACGCCCGGGGGACGACTATCGATTCCTCGGAATCGGGGCGTGACATGTTGGTATCAGAGCACAGCTTCAAAGTTCCTTTTTTCCTTCGTACTGGAAAAGTTCCTTTAATGATAATCCCTGTGCGAACTCTTGGACTCGTTAGGGCCAAAATGAGATACGTTCATGTAATAAGTCCATAATACGTTATGATCCTGATGTAATTTACCTTCTTTTGAAGGAATGGCGCAAGCGCAACCATCAGCGCAAGCACCGGGCGAGACACACGCCCAGGAAAGTAGTTTAGGCACTTCGGGAAGCTCACGTAGCCAACGAGCCGTATCCCGAGTTGATCCGCTTCAACAAGTGATGCAAATATTGTAAGCACAACGGCAGAGAGATGATGCCCGCCAAGCCAAGTTCGAGAGCAATCTAGAGGCTCGACTCTCAGTCCAACAAAGGCAGGTAGATACCCTGCAGCAGCTCGTGCAGACTATGGCCTCCAACCAGTCTGCAGCAACAACAGCGACTCCGGTGGACCAGCCAGTGCTTGAAGTCGAGACACCGCCGACGCCAAGGACGAGGGAAGTGACTACCTTCGGTTTTGGCGACTTCAAGAAAGTCTGCAACACTCTATTCCAAAGGACTGAGGACCCGATCGTGGCCCTATATTGGCTCGCCGAGCTTGAAGACCATTTTTCTCTCTTGCAAGTACATAAAGAAAAGCGAGTTGCGTGTGCTCAACTGCAGCTTCGCCTCAATGTGCACGACTGGTGGGACGTGCATCGACGATCTCTTCAACTTGACCATGGGGGGAGGCGATCGCGTGGACGACTTTTCGTGCCGCGTTTGAGGAGGAGTTTATACCCCCGCCTGTGCGACGTCAGAAAGAAAATGAGTTTGTACAACTACGGCAGGGCAGCATGACAGTTAAGCAATACTCTGCTGAGTTCAACAAACTTGCCAGCTTCTATCTACCCGATGCAGCGAGTCGTGCCAGACGATTCGAGGGAGGTCTACGTCCTGCCATCCATGCATACGTAGTCGTTCCACAGTATCAGACCATGTGGAAAGTTTTAAACCACGCCCTTTCTCTCGAACCGCAGTATCCTCACGTTGCTTCCAGCGCTGTGCAACCCTCCAATCACAAACGCCAAGGCAACGATAGAGGAAACAACGCTGCAAAGCGTCAAAATAACGGCAGTAAACAACGTGGAGACCTGAACAAGACCTGCAACTTCTGCAGGAAGCCAGGGCATATCGAAAAAGATTGTCGCCGCAAGCTCGGGACTTGCCTCCGTTGTGGCGATCCAACCCATCAGATTAGCAGCTGTCCGCTCTCCCCACCTCAGCAACAGAATCAGGCACCGGCACCTCAGGCAAATCGAGCGACGCCTCAGCAAGGGCATAATCAGGCTCAAGGCCGGGTCTATACCATGACACGGGAAGAAGCTCTAGCTTCGGATACCGTCGTGTCAGGTACTTTGCTTTTCAATAATATACCTGCTCGTATTCTATTTGATTCAGGTGCAACGCATAGTTTTATTTCCATAAATTTTGTCGTGGAGAACAATATAAAAATGACTCTATTGCACCTAGATTTTAAGTGTTAGTACCCCCTCCGGTATGAAAATACCTGTTCGTTCAGTATGCCAAGGTGGTTACATTTGTATTGGAGAAAGGAAGCTGTCGCTTGATGTTTTAGTTCTAGATGTTCGGGACTATGATATCATTTTGGGAATGGATTGGCCCGGCGCGTGCTCGACAACTATTGAATGTGCAGAAAAGCGAGTCATTTTCCGTCTGCCCGGAGAAGCCGAATTCTGTTACACTAGTAGTCCAGCGACTGATGCGACCAGGGCCTGCATGGTGATTTTAGCAAAATCTGCTCGGCGAATGCTCCACACAGGCTGCGAGGGATTCCTAGCGTCGGTTCGAGACACACGGCAGGACTACGCAAACGTCGAGACTTCCGTTGAGACGGAGTTCTCCGATGTGTTTCCGAGCGAACTACCCGACATGCCGCCCGATTGAGAGATTGAATTCACTATCGATACATTTCCAAATACACAGCCTATCTCAAAACCTCCGTACAAAATGGTCCCTGCAAAACTGAAGGAATTTTAATGCCAGCTTCAGGAATTACTAGACCGTGGGTTCATCCGTCCGAGCGTGTCTCCTTGGGGCGCGCCTGTGCTCTTCGTGAAGAAGAAAAACAGAACACTACGCCTCTGCATAGACTATCGGGAATTGAACAAGGTCACAATTAGAAACAAATATCCTCTGCCACGGATTGATGACTTGTTTGATCAGCTACAGGGGGCAACGGTGTTTTAAAAAATCGGTCTTCGCTCGGGTTACCACCAGCTGAAGATTAAGCCTGAAGACATGCCGAAGACTGCCTTTCGAACCCGATACGAACATTATGAGTTTTCAGTGATGCCGTTTGGACTGATGAATGCACCTGCTGCATTCATGGATGTAATGAATCGTGTATTTCGGCCTTTCATCGATAGATTCATGGTGGTTTTTATCGATGACATCTTGGTGTACTCGAATACTAGGGATGAGCACACAGGACACCTGCGGATGGTGCTGCAAACCCTTCGAGACAACAAGTTGTATGCCAAATTGAGTAAATGTGAATTTTGGCTAGACAGTATATCCTTTTTGGGGTATATCATCTCTTCACAAGGTATTTTAGTTGATCCGAAGAAGGTGGAAGCCATTATGCCGTGGAAATGGCCGGAGACAGCAAGCGATATCCGAAGTTTTCTCGGACTGGCAGGGTACTACCGCAGGTTTATACAAAATTTTGCTAAAATTGCTACACCCTTGACTCAGCTCACACGAAAGGGTACAAAGTTTACTTGGACGGACGACTGTAAAGCTTCGTTTACGGAGTTAAAGCAGCGCCTCGTCTCTGCCCTAATCCTCACTCTGCCGAACGGATCGGATGATTTTAAAATTTTCAGTGATGCATCAGGTAAAGGACTGGGATGTGTCCTGATGCAAAGGGATAAAATGATATCCTATGCGTCGAGACAGCTAAAGCCTCACGAGAAAAGCTATCCGACAGACGATTTAGAATTGGTTGCGGTAGTGTTTGCGTTGAAGCTGTGGCGCCACTACCTTTATAGTGTACCGTGTGAAATCTATACGGACCATAAAAGTTTGAAATACCTATACACACAAAAGGACTTGAATCTTCGGCAGCAGCGTTAGCTCGAACTCCTTAGCGACTTCGATCTCATGATCAGATACACGCCCGGTAAGGGAAACGTTGTAGCAGATGCACTGAGTCGGGTGTTCGTAGGGAGTTTGCCTATCAATGATATGCTGTGCCGGGATCTTGGATCCGTAGGCATTACTCTAAAGATCAGATACAAGAAGTCAGGGCAACTGGCACAACTACGCCTCGAACCCGACTTGTTACAAAAGGTAAAGGCCGCTCAAAAGGATGACCCAATCCTGCAAAAGACTCAAGCTCTTATCTCAGCAGGAAAGGCGTCCAACTTTGTGGTAGGCACGGATGGAATGCTCCGAGTGAAGGGAAGACTATGCGTTCCGAATGATGCGGCCCTCAGAAAAGAAATTCTCACGGAGGCTCATTATGCTAGTTATACTTCTCATCCGGGTAGCACAAAGATGTATTTGGATCTCCACACGACGTTTTGGTGGCACGGCTTGAAACGGGATGTGGCGCTGTTCGTGTCGCATTGCATGGCTTGTCAGAGAGTGAAGGTCGAGCACCAGAAACCGGGCGAGGAGCTACAGAACCTTGCTATTCCGGAGTGGAAATGGGAACGTATAACAATGGATTTCATTATTGGCTTGCCAAGGACGCAACGGGGACATGATGCAGTCTGGGTTATCGTCGATCGACTCACTAAGTCAGCTCACTTTCTGCCTATCAAATCTACTTAGAGTGCCGACCACCTGGCTCAGATATATCTCAACAAAATCGTTCGGCTCCACGACGTGCCCGTATCCATAGTCTCCGATCGAGATGGTCGATTCATATCGCGTTTCTAGGGAAGCCTGTAGTCAGCAATGGGGACGAAGTTGAAGTTCAGCTCCGTCTACCATCCACAGACCGACGGCCAAACAGAACGTGTCAACCAGATTCTCGAAGACATGCCGTGGCTCTGCGCCTTGGATTTGAAGACTAGTTGGGACCTGCATTTACCGTTAGCCGAATTCGCTTACAACAATAGTTATCAATCAAGCATTCAGATGGCGCCGTATAAGGCGTTGTATGGGCGGAAGTGCAGATCCCCGATCTGTTGGGATGAAGTTGGTGAACGGCAGATTATTGGCCCTGAGCTTGTGGAACAGACCGTCCAAAAGGTTCGGTTGATTCGGGAAAGATTTAAGATAGCTCAAAGCCGCCAAAAGAGCTATGCAAATTTACATCGAAGACCACTTGAGTTCCAGGAAGGCGACCGGGTATTTCTCAAAATTTCGCCCATGCGAGGAGTCAGCAGATTCGGAGCGAAGGGGAAGCTAAGTCCGAGATTTATCGGTCCGTTCGAAATACTAAAGCGGGTTGCCTCAGTTGCTTATCAGATTGCACTACCACCATCCCTATCCGACGTACACAATATTTTCCATGTTTCTCAACTTAGAAAGTATGTGTACGACCCGAGCCACGTGGTAGATATTGAACAACTGAATCTTTAGGCCGACTTGACGTATGTAGAACAGCCTGTGCAAATTTTGGATAGGAAAGAAAAGCTGCTTCAGACTCGTTCGGTTCCTCTCGTGCGCGTGCTTTGGCGGAATCACTCTGTCGAAGAATCTACTTGGGAAGTTGAATCTGAAATGAGGGAAAGGTTCCCCTCATTATTTCCTAGTGGTAGGTTCTATTCCTTAAGTTTTGGGACGAAACTTCTAATTAGTTGGGTAGGATGTGGTGCCCCGTTCCCCCTATTCGGGGAGTGCGGCTAAGAAATACAAGACGGTATCATTTGATCAGGATAGATTGAAACAAGAACCCATCCTCTTTATGGATTTGCTTCTTCGGAATCGATTCCCATATTCAGTAGACCGTGCCCCCGGGATCGATTTAGCGGCAGAGTCAGGAGGGACCTCTCCGCTGCATCTTTTGTTGCCTAGTTTTCGCTGTCGCTTGTTGCTTTCGTGCCTTGAGTTGGTTTTCGGATTTCCTTGAGTTTTCTTGAATGGTTTCGATGGATTTTATTGCTTTCGTTCGTTGAACTTCCCTTCAATTCCGATATTGGAAAGGGTGGAAGAGGTATTGATCAGCTGTTCATGGCAATGCAGGTGAACCAGCAGTAGGCACCGCTCGAACGGACTCCTAAAGCATCTCTTTCCTTCTTCCTTCCAACTACTAAGTGAGTGGCTACCATCCCAATTAGCTGGCCCTTCGTCCAGTCATCACATCTAAATCTTGTATTCGTGCTTGTCCCGATCAAACGATACCAAGTAATAACTAAAAGACTTCAAGATAATAAGGGAATAGACTTGGGAAATTATGCTTGTCAAATGAAACTTGTGAACGGTTACTTATTTACATGCTTGTTCGTTTGGAAAGTTCATCATATGCATAAATATAAGTTAGAATGTATATTTCTTCTTAAAATTGTGCTATGTATAGAACTCATCTTGAATGCAATAAACTGAACACGAAGACTATGCAAAAGTAAAATCTTGCCCTGTTATTGCCCTGCGCCTGATATGCCCTGATTTGCCTCGATTGTTAACTTAGTGTACTGTGTTGATCACGGACAACTTGTGCACAAGGTCTTGGTTCCTGCGGACGGTCACTGGGGCACCGGCACCGATCCGATCCGGACGGAACTCATGATAGTCGCCTGCTATAGGACGAAATGCCCTGGGATATCCTGAATATGCATCGCACGATATTCCGTACTGAGACTAGACCGTCCATTATGACAACGTGCCAGTGATCCCCTTGTATATTTAAACCTGTTGCAACTAACTTGTGTCTTCTTGGCAGGGAAGGCATGGTAAGTAATGTGCAGGTGGCTCGGACGGGCAGGTAAATGTCACTGAACGGTGGCGGGTTTATTTCATTGATTTCTGTATCTATTGCTTGCTGTAAATGAATTAAGGCAAGATAGAAAGACCACAAATTATGCATGCTTTATTAAAATAACGTGTTGATTGGTATAGTTGGGTTAGCTTGCCTTCACTAGTACGTTTTGATGTACTGACCCTCGTTGAAACAGGTTTCCTGTGCTAAGGAGAACCAAGCGAGGAGCAGAAGTCATTCCCCCAAGCCAGTCCAGCTGTAGGCACGCCTTGATCCGTGCCAACCTTTTGAAGTATTTTGAAGATAGAAGCTAGCAGCAAGCAAATATGCAGCTTCGTGGAAAGGCCGTCGTTCTGACCCAAGGTCTTATATTTTGAGTTTAGTAAGGGATGTAATATACAGGACTGCTATCTCATTTTGTGTCAACACTTTTGTAAGCCCATAGAGGCAACCTTATGACTCAGTTCAAAGAGTTTGTAATAGATGTTCATATTATCAATGAAGAGAACTTTTCCATGCTTCAATTTGTGTTCAATTTATCTGCGTACTCTGAATATGTGCTCGCTATACGAAAATAAATTATAAAGCCTTGTGCAGTGCGCAACCTAGGCCCGCACGGCGGTCACGCCCGGGGGACGACTATCGATTCCTCGGAATCGGGGCGTGACACTTGCCATGCTGCATAAGAACACACCCTAGTCCTTTTTCTGATGCATCACAATATACGGTAAAATCACCTGTCCCATCTGGAAGAGTCAAAATATGTGTCGTGATCAACTTCTGCTTGAGCTTCTCGAAGAAGGTTTGACATTCATCTGTCCAATCAAAACACATATCCTTCTTTGTCAAGTGTGTTAAGGGTGTGAAAATTCTAGCAAAATCTGACACAAATCTTCGATAATATTAGAGCAGTTGACATTGACAGGGTAGGAATGAAGGATTATGGATTTGGGAGGGCATGGAGAAAGGTACCTTCTGCTTCCGGACAGCCTTCAATCAAATCAGACCCACAACTTCGGAGGTGGACTGGACGGAAGTGGTGTGGACTAAAGGAGCGGCGGTCAAGATTTCCTTATGTCTCTATAAAATGATTTGTAACCGCCTGCTTACTAGAGATCGCCTGAGTAGTTTTGGGGTGGAATGCATGGATAAAAAGTGTTGTTTGTGCGAGCTCATGAATGAATCCAGGGATCATCTCTTCTTCTGGTGTGACTTCGTTTGGGAAATCTGGAACCATCAACGCATAAAGTTTGGGTTACCCATCATGTATAATAGGGATCTATCGTCGGTACTGAATGAAGTCAAAGCTCAGAAAGAAAAATGGGCTGGAGCGTATAGACGGATACAAATTAGTTTTGGAGCCTTGGTTTTGCATGTCTGGCGAGAACGAAATAGACGCATCTTTGAGGACATTGCCACTAGTAGTAATGTTGTACAAAGAAACATAAAAAATAATATAGACATCCTTGACCCCAGATGATTATTTTGTGCTCTGGACGGGACTACAGTTTGTAATTTGCTGGTTTATCAATAATATTCACCTTCTTCGAAAAAAATGAAAAATATATATATATATATATATATATATATATATATATATATATATATATATGAATCTGTTGTTAGTTTAGAAGCATAATTTTTTTTATCTACTAAATATTTGTGGCTGCCAACATCTCTTATGATACATATGCCATTGTCGCAGGCTTGCGGTGCCCATGATCTTTCCATTGTGTCCAATGTTTCACCAGTTTATGCACAAGCACCAGCAGAGAAGAACTTTATGGTTGATTTTCTTAGGGGCTGTTTGGTTGCACGAAAGTGTATAAAAGTGTGAAAATAAAAATACGGAGTTTTCACGTGCGTTTGCGTACGCATAATTTTTGAGTTTCCAAAAGTCGTTTGGTTGGTGTATTTGAAAAATATGAAAGTGAAGGAAAAATGAGTTCCGTTGTTTAGATGGTTGTTGAAAATGAAGAAAAATGAGTTTCTTTGTTTGGATGGTTGTTGAAAGTGGATATAAGTTGGAGATATGGTGAACGTAGGTATGCTTACCCCCCTTTTTTCTTCCTAATTATTTTTATCGAATATGTAAAGATAATTTTTTCAGAAATAAAATTTAATTTCAGAAATAAAATTAATTTACTGGTAATATGGAAAAATATTCACAACAATTATTAATTGACAGGTTATATTTTTATCTTGTTTGTTGGTTAGAGATGTTATAATGTAAATTATTTTAAAAAGTAATTGAATATTTAGCAAATAATTAATAAAGAAGGCACTATTTTAATTGACATATAATGAATGAATGTAATAAAGTCATAAATGAACAAAAATTATATTGAAGACAAATTTCATTGGCAAAATTTAAGAAACGTAAAGTCTATAAAAAATTTACTTCACTCCAATACAATCCAACGGTATTTCTCTCAAATCACACATGTTTACAAACCGCACATATAAGATACAAAATTTACTTCACTCCAATACAATCCAGCGGTATTTTTTTTTCTCACTCACCAAGATCAATCGTCTTTGTTCCAACAAGGTAGCTCTCCATGAAGGCTTCCTCTTGAGACATCAAATTTATATCTCTGTATATATATAGTGGCATTGCCGAGCATGACACTACAAATGAGCATCACAAAATGAAGATGCACAAACAAATATAATTCTTAATATAAAAGTGATTGGGCTCAGAGTTAATATTAAACCTTTCCATCATTATCTCTACATGTAGAGTCACCAGCATGTAGCCAAGAAAAGTACATAAAGAGGAAAATTAACTTGAATAGGATACTCTGGCAGTACAGAATTAAGAAGCAAGAGCAGGAATAATTCTCATCAAAATGAATTCCAGCATAGTCACATATTTGCAGTTAAAGCAACTGAATAGGATACTCAAGGTAGCAAAAAAATCCATCATGATCACTACATGTAGAATCATAGATATAACTAAATAGGATAATCAAGATAGCAGAAAAAATGAAGAGTTCATGTCTAAATTTTGTATATGCAAACTGATTTATGACAAGTTCATACTCGAAGCAAAATATATGTATCGAAAAGATAACATCAACCCATTTCATATAGGAAGAGGATACTCTTAAAAACTCAGGAAAATATAATTCTTAAAAACCTAGGATAGTCATAAAACCCAGGATACTCATAATCCCAGGATACTCATAAAACCAAGTATCCACTTCATAGTAAGAAAATATAATTCTTAAAAACCAAGGATACTCATAAAGGGCATGTTTGGTTGGATGTTAATCGGCTGGATTTTGCTAATTTGGGTGTAAGTCGATGAACTCTCACGAGTTTGATATACCAGCATTCCAGAAAATGATATAGCAGCAGCATATAGGAATCCCCAAAACTGGATAAATACTCAAAAACTCAAAAACTGTGAACCAAAAAGTGGGTCTCAAAAACTGGATTTCAGAAAATGATATAGCAGCAGCAACATCTGGGTAAATATAACTCTGACAAATATAGCAGCAGCAACAACATAAAGAAATAAGGATGCCCATAAAACCAAGGATATCCTGGCAAATATAACCCTGGCAAATATAATCCCAAATTCACCATGCTGCCAATAGAGAAGCTTGTATCAGGATACCCATAAAACCCTGTCAAATATAACCCAAACTGATACCATATTAACCCTGTCAAATATAATCCAAGCCACACATAAGACATATCCAAGGGAAGCTTGATATAGCAGCATTCCAGAAAATGATATAGCAGCAGCAGCATATAGGAATCCCAAAAACTGGGTAAATACTCAAAAACTAGATTTCAGAAAATGATATAGCAGCATATAGGAATGAAAACTGGGGGTTATTCCAACAACATATAAAAATGAAAAAATGATATAGCAGCAGCAGCAAAAAGTGGGTCTCAAAAACTGGGTGTATTCCAGTTCCATAAAAAGCTTGTATCAGGATACCCATAAAACCAATGATACCCACAAAAAGCCCATTCACCATGAAAAACATATTGGACTATGTTGGGTGTGAAGGAACATGAAACACATGGCTCAAAGGAGTCACCCTTTCCAAATCATCATTGCCATATGTTTGATTTCGACTCAGGTTATTCACCCTACTCATCATTGTCGAAATCGAAGCTAATACGTTTACTACCTCCGGCTATATTCACATATGCGAAAGGGGTTGCCGTCAATCGCATATCATGTGTTTTGAAGGGACATACTCCATATGGCTCCAAGCAATCATAAGTCTACTCACCATCGCCATATGTTGTGATTTAGACTCATATTTTCTCATCATCGGCTAAATCTCTCTTGCATTTCAATCGTTGTCCTGCATCCAAGAAATATACATAAAACACAAATTAGCTATTGTCAAGAAGAGTAATATCTAATTACAAGTGCATTAGTTAGAATATATACCAAAATAAATTATATGGCAGTTGCAGGGTTTTTCGTTCGTTCAAACAAACAAGAGCCCTTTCTTATACTCGGTTTCCTTTTACTTTCCAACAGAATAATTATAAGAAAAATGCATTTTTGATTTTCTATTCATGTAAAAATATGAAGAGGGGCTGCACAAGCCTATAAAAATTCATATCTACACATTTTTCTCAACCAAAATGCATATGGAACTCTGCAAATTCGCTTAGAAAGCATAGATGTAGTGGAAAAAAAATTCGTTCAGAAACCATAGGTGTAGTGAAATAACTCTGCAATTTCGTTCAGAAAGCTCGTAGATCTGTCCAAACCCACCAGATCTATGTCGGAAAAGTCATAGATCTTTGGTCGAAATCTATAGAAATGTCGTGGAAACTCATAGATTTGTGGTCGAAACCCATAGATCTATGGTCAAAAGAAATCCATAGATCTGTCGTGGAAACCCATAGATCTGAGGTCGAAACCCATAGATCTATGCTCGAAACCCGTAGATCTGCCACAATCACACGAAAACACGAAGAAAGAAGCATCAAGGAAGGATGAAAAAGGCTTTACATTGCTGTCTTGATGGCGGGAGAGGAGGTTGGGAAGGTGACCGCAAGAGATGTGGAGAGTTGGCTCACTTTCTAGCAGCACTTTCGTTCCAACCAAAATTTCTCTTTCCTCCGGCTGCAACACCCGACTTTCACGTTTTTTTTTTTTTTTTTGATGTGGAAAGCGTAGAAAAGAAGGGGGACAGGAACTGAGACGGGTCAATTCACCCCAGTTTCAACACTTCCACCAAATCATACCAAACAGCTGAACTCGTGAGAGTTCAGCGACTTTCAACAAAAACAGCAAAATCCATCCGACTTGCATCCAACCAAACAGGCCCGGCCCTTATGGGTGGAGTCTCTGCTGCACTTTCCAAAACTGCTGCAGCTCCCATAGAGCGTGTGAAGCTTCTTATTCCAATTGAAATAGATAAAAATGTTGTTTGATATTACTGTGAAATTGGAGGAATCTTGAATTCTGAAAATTTGGACATGAGGATTGTGGATTATTTATGATACGGTTACAGTTTATTTCTCAATGAGAATACTTTTCCAATTGAAAATTATACTGCTGCAGCACTTCCTTCTATTCTTTTACTTCTCATTATCTTCATTAGTCTAGACTGAATTGTGTCTTCCTTTATCGGATGGATTTTTTTAATAATTATTAATAAAATTGTACTAGTGGGGTTTATTGTCTGTATGCCATGTATCCGTCCATATTAGTCTAGACTGAATTGTGTCTTTCTTCATCGCTTTTCCACCGAGTGATCTCTGTACATGAATGTCCTATTCTTGATCTAGGAACAGCGGTTCAGAGTTCGAACACTTGAACCATCTCTAACTCAAGTTCGGTGGAACTTTCGATCGAGTCTGAGATCGGAGAGGGTGACAGTTTGGAATCCGATCAGTTGCTCACAAGGATTTTGAAACAAACCCTTCGATAGGTGAGTCTCTGGTCGTTGTGTTTGGTTACTGGTATTTCGATATCTGAATCTTGAGGTTTCTCTGTTAATTCATCTTCTCGTTCGATTCTTCTTCGATCCAGGCTCCGAAGAAGGAGAAGCCCCCTCTGCCGTCGTCGAAGCCCGCGAAGTCTGGCGGCGGGAAGCAGAAGAAGAACGTTCAACCCACTCCAAACTTAGGGTTCGGGTTGGGATATGTATATATTTTTTGTTTGTGGTGCTTCGATTAGATCCTGTTGGATTTTTTGTGCGCGCAAAAATGGAGCAAGGGGAAGCAGAAGTTGAACGACGCGGTCCTCTTCGACCAGGCTAGCTATGAAAAGATGATAGCCGAGGTTCCCAAGTACAAGCAGAGCACTCCTTCCGTGCTCTCCGAGAGGCTCAGGTATAATCCAAACTTTCCCAAGTACACACCCGGTGTTCGTTATAAAGCCTTAGAGGAATTCAAGTCCGTAGCCTGATAAAGACAAACAAGTAGCATTTGAGAATAGACCTTGTTTCTTATATTCCTTGACTTTATTGATTAGTATTTGGTGGGTACTAACAAAGATTTGATCTTTGATATTGTTTGATGAGCAGGAGCAGCAGGAGGCGCTGGAGAAAGGTTTGGTCACTATGGAGGATGTGGAGATGGCTGCTGCGGATGGTGAGAAGTTCTTGATGTGATACTCTTTTTGATATTGTAGTTGGGAGCTACTTACATTGATAGGAAATTTTTAGTATTACTTGTTTTATTCATTGTTTAAAGCAAATTATCTTTAAGTATGAAGTTGACAGCATGGAAACTGCGGGTGCAGTATCTTGTGTATATATCATATTTGGTTGTATTAGTGTCTGTGCATTGTAGGATATGAATCAATTTCACATACTTAACATTGTGATATATATTCTATATAACATGGCTTCTTCTTACATAATAAGTGTTTCTGTGGTCTCTGTGTATCTTTGCAAGCTATGTTTCAAATACACAACCACCGCATGAAACAATAAGGACACCACACTAGTTTTGGCATGCCACTTCCCATTTTGGATAACTTTGTCATGTCTGATACATGCCTGACATGAATCCATATGGATATTGCACCACTGTTTTTAAGAAGTATCATGTACATACTTGTTTATTTATCAAATCTTGCTACATAGAGAGAATTCTGAAGTCTCTCTCCAAATGTTATGAATCTATACTAAAAGTAACAACTTACAAATTAGTTTCAGTCTAATGTTCGTTAATGTGAATATCATGTTTGATTTTGTCTTATGTAGGAGTACCATGTTACTGAAAAGAAAGGGAAACCCAATTGGATGAATGCCTTCGCACTTATTTCAAGTTCTCAAGGTTTCAATCTTGGAAATTTGTTTGAAAAGGTTGAATTCATAATTGCACCGTATGGGGCTGATGCACAACTGGCATATTTGTTAAACATGCGTCCTGATCAAGGAGGCATAGAAGCTGTAATAACAGAGGACAGTGACTTGATAGCTTATGGTTGCCAAGCTGTGAGACATTCCTTACAACTTCAACTTGTCTTTTAGGGACATATAATTAGTCAAAAGCTAATTCGGGTGCTAGTTATTGTAGGTTATATTTAAGATGGATCAATCTGGGAATGAGAAAGAGTTTTTAATGGATAGACTTCTTAACACTATTTCTGATGGATTATCTTTTATGCATTTTGATAAAAAAAAGTGTTGACAGGTGTGCGATAGAAAGTAATCCTTTTGGTTTACTACCAAGTTGTAGTCATAGAACAACTTGAAGTTTCTATATTGTGCGTCTAAAACCAGGGTTCCGTTGAAATGCTCATAACCTGTTTGTGAAATTTCTCCACCAAAAAATGCAATTTTGGACGAGGAACATAGGGAAGAATGCACTTGTTTAACCTTGCAAATTATTTCCGAATGGTGAACTTGTCTCTATGTGCATGGTTTCTCTCTGTTCTCATATATTTTTATCTTGTTATTATGCCACTTTTTGATTTTGCATGTTTCTTCATTTTTATATCTGCAAAAGATGAAAGAGCACTCTCAAGAATTTCGTGAATTGACTATGTTAATTTATTTGACCTCCTTTTTGTTTGAACTAAGAATTTCCTTGGTTAGTTTGAGAATGCTAGCCAATTTAGAACTGATTGTGCTCAACGCCACTATTTTGATTTTGCCATAAGCAATTCTGTACAGAACTGGTAATGTTAAATTAAGCAGGGTTAACAGATGTTTCAATCTTGGAAATTTGTTTGAAAAGGTTGAATTCATAATATTCCTTTCCCATATATATAGCAATCCAATATGTCGCCTGTTAACATTTTTGGGTTAAGAGATGTAATATGTTATTTATTGACTGCAGGTTTCTGAAGGTTTACCTTGTTAATAATTTGGATCTTGTTTGCAGATGGGTAATCTTATGGGAGCATTTAATAGTGGAGAGCATACCAAAGCATAGGAGGCTCATGCAAATGCTAAGAAGGTATAACCCTCTTTTGCTGGAACTTAAACTAGTATCAGTGGGTTTGGTTATTACATTTTTAGCATGCGGGTATGGCTCACGTAGGTACTTTGGAACAAGATCATCGATCAAAGTCCTTATATAATCACCAGATCTTTTAAGAAACATCATGATACTAGATGTTTGAGGCCCATCACCTGAATATACCCTCTAACAAGCGAAGGCTTGAACCACTAGTTGATATAGAGAACTGTGGATATAGAGGAGGCTCTGATGAAGGCTCATCAATGGTGAGGCTCTGATGTCGAGCTCTCTATAGATTGCTGGAGCGACACGGGGTGTGAGGTGCAATGGCGTCGGCCATAGGTCTGTCATCTTTCTCATTCAAGTTCATGGCTTCTCCTCCCACAAATAACAGACATAGCCGTAGGTCAGTCATCTCGATCGAACTCAACATTTTAAAAGAGAGCCATATTTCCTAAAATCATAAAAATTTGGACTTTCTTGTTTGTTGTTGTAGACCTGATGTTCAAGGGGATCTATAACGGTCGCCAGTGTCACGTGGCCGATATCCCCGCCGTGCTCGCTCGCGTATGGAGCGCCGGCGTCGACCGCATCGTAGTCACCGGAGGGTCGCTGGAGGACTCGAGGGAGGCGCTCGCCATTGCTGAAACTGACGGTTAGTTGGTGTTCCGCTTATTATTATCATGCACACGAACTGTTCGATGAAATATTTGTTTAACGTTGTTGACATTTTATAGGATGGCTCTTCTATACGGTTGGTGTGCATCCAATGAGATGCAAGGTGGGTTTTGCTTTTCCTTGGTTCCCCGTCGTGCCCCCTTGGTATTTTCTCAAGGTGTATTTTCATGTGAACCATTTCAACTTCTCCCCTCCATGCTGGTTAAATTTATCCTTCAATATGAAATGTTAATTATAGTTTCTACCAAACTTTAATGGGACTCTGTAAATCACACTGTATCTCTTCTTGAATGTTATATTCTTTGTATTAGACTATTTCTGTTAGAATATTTTCCATTTGTTGAATGTTATATGCTTTGTATTAGGCTATTTCTGTTAGAATATTTTCCTTTTGTTTCAGTCTCATTCCTCTTTTCATATGAGCAACATATATGGGATGTCCACAGAGAGGCATATATCGGAAGTCCAGAGATAGTATCGAAATGAATTCATGTATTTTTTCTGCATTATCACTTCTACTTTTCGACAAACCAACTCATTCTCCTCGCTTCTTTTGTCCCCATTTCTTTTTTCCCCAAGCAATTGGATTTGCCTTCCCTATCATTTTAGACGTGCTTTTCTATTTTTATTCTAACAAATCTAGTTTATTTCCTTCACTGTTTTCGACACGATTTGTATATATTATGTGTAAAAGAGAGAGAACTATATCTAAAGTAGGATTCTTTTGCATACAGATATGTGATGATGTCACACTAGCAGGCTTACCAAATGCAACACTTGTGATCCCTATTTTTCACTTGAACAGTGTTTGTTGTGATTCCAGGTGAATATATTAGTTCACATTTTATGCCTGATTAATGCTTCTCTTCTCTAAAAGTCTATTTCAACATTTTACATTTTATGATTGGTTTATGCTTTCTCATTTATCTTTATTGTTAAAATGCGATAGTCACCAGCTACCTATTACCTAATATTTTCATTTCTGCAAATACTTTCAGCAACTTTGGAGAAATTTTTGATGAAGAGCACTTCATTGAGACACTTCAAAATCGTGTAAGAGTCGTGAAAGAACTCCCAGAAGATATACTTCAGCAGTTTGACAATAATATCAGCAACATCGTGAACATGAGAACTAAGGCCCTATCATCAAAAACCTATTATTTGCAGAACGTCCTTCCTAAATTGTTGGAGCTGGGGTATGTGTTCTCACATTGATTGTTTCTTGATTACACAATAATATTACCATTTTCTAATAGCTCCATAACATTTGTTAGTTGTTATGCATTTCTTCGTGTCGATACTTACTGTTATTTTTAAGCATAGTTGATTCTTTTTATTGCATATTCTTTACCATTTATGTAGGATGAGAATAAGCAGCAATATATATTATGTTCAAGGATTGCGATTAGTTCATCCATACTAATTGAGATTTTTAACTAATTAATTCAGCCATACAGAATTGCTCATCAATTGTTTGAAAGTATTGGGAGGTCTGTATCTGATGACAGCTTTAAGGTGTGCTAAACATGTCCTCTTCGAAGCAAAATTTAATCTCTTAGCTTAACAAAAATGAATGTGAAGCAGACATTGATAGTTATATCTACTTAATCACCCCCATTTCACTGATTTATGGCAGGATATAGTTATTATGGTCATCTAGATTACTAGCTACTCTATCAAAATGTAATTACATGGTCTCAAGAACCAAACACTTATCGACCAACTTGTCACTTGAATTGGGTACAAAGCAGAAATTCTTGGTTACTTAATTATGTCATCACTTAATTGTATGTAACTCACTGTTTCCGGTAGTGTTCTAGTAGTCGTATTGATGCCAACTTGCCAATTATTGTAGATAAGCTTGAGTCAAAGATCGAGGAAAAGGCAGTAGATGGCGAACACTAGAGTGACCATCAAAGTCTTGATGGACGTAATAAGACGGGGTCAGTATCGGATAGGAACATGCCAAAACAATATGATACGACAAAGATGTATCGGTATCGGCCGATACGTAGAAACTTGATGTCTACCTCTTTGGATCTTGCAATTTAAGCTGAATGCAACAAAGGAGAACCTTTTAAATGCCCCCTAGACTAGGAAACAGTCTAGACCTTAAGTTTATAAAAAAAAACTTATCAAAGTCTTTTGAAGGAATAATTGCTAATATAAATTGTTCCTTCTAACATGTAAATACTCCCATCTTCTTTTATATCTTTCTATGCATAATTCATCCCATAAGCTAGCAACCAAATGGTAAGTGGCAGAATAAATATAATAGGCAAGCTAAAGAAATGAACAGAGAGTGCACCTTGAGTCTAGAATCGGCACCAGAGGACAGTGAGGCCAACGCAGTGCTCCTGAATTAGGAAACCTGCTGAACCAAAATAGTTGAGGGATCAATCCACAGACCTTGGGAAGAGCCGTAAGCTTTTCTTTATAAAACTGTACTATATTTTTCAAAGCCAAAACCTGCATCACTTCTCCCGTAGTTCCCCATGGCTTTTATTTCTTTGAGCTGCATTTGCAGCTAATGCTTCCTTCTTTGGTGTTCTATTACCACAGCCTCATATCACAGGTCCTGTTAGCTGATGAATCAAAATAAATGCTGAACTTACTATCAAGTCAGTTTTAAGTTATGAAGCTTATATAACCTGGAAGTGACAGGATAAAGTATCATCGACATGTAATAAAGATGTTGAACTTACTATCAAGTCAATTTTAAGTTATGAAACTTATTGTCAGAGGTTGGAAACAGAAAAGCAGCGCCTTATGTTTGTTCCTGTCGCACATCAGCTCCATTGCAGAGTTCTGAGTGGCTCATTTTTAGCATAGGTAAGTTGATCGACATGTATAGTAATAAAGATGATCACCAAGTCTTGTGAAACACCGTCTCTCTTTATCGACCTTTTGTAAGTATTGTTATCTGCCTTCGATATACCACTTCTATCAGGAAGGAATAATTGTTAGTCCCAAGGCGGATCAAAGGTGGTAGAATACGGGCCAATAGTAGAACTACAAGCGAAATCCGAAAGTCCGCTCTATACTAGAACCCAAGTTGTCGTCGAGACACAGAGCTTCCGGCAAACAAGTTTGCCCTATGAGGAACTCGATTCCAACGAATCACTATAAAGAATATTTCTGATTACAACTTGCTTACAAGAACACAAAAGAATCAAAAAGACAATCTCGGTTCTTCCTTGCAATCGCAGTTGCAGACGAACAGAACGAGTTACAACTAGAGGAGAAGTAGAAGAGGAAGAAGAAGGATAATGTCTTGCTGGGGTAATGAAGATCACCGTTGCTCAAAGTAAGATTCATCCCTCACGATCTGATCCCAGGAACGAGCAAGTTCTCGAAGAACTTCTGGAACGCCCGTGTGACCTCTTCCTAGACTCGCACAATCTCCTAGACTCCACTTGGCGGTGTAACAGCCTCTCTTCAACTCTCTCTTTCTCTAAAAAACTCTCTTTTATAAGGGCTGATAGGAGAGTATTTATAGAGGAGCCTGGCCCCCTAGTCGGTTACAAAGAGATACAAAAAAGATAAGAACGAAATTAATTCAAATTCCACAAAATCAGATTTAAATTAAAGACGCAATCTTTTCGTAACCAAATCCGAATCACTTTTAGCGTAGCAGCGCATCAGCACAACAGTGCAGCGGCCCAGCGCGCATGCATGCAGTAGCATAGCAGCGAATGGCCGCACATCGCCCGCGGAGCGCCCACACAGTACCCTGCTCAAGAACCCGCGCATGTACCCGCGCATGCAACTACGCTAGCAACAACGCATGCAACTCCCACATAAAACGAGTGCACGAGCGCAACTAATGCGCACAAGCGTCGATGCCGACGTGCTAAGTGCAAAGTGCGCCAACAAAGTGCCACTTTGCACCCTTGAGCCCGAGTCCGAGTCGCTGAGTCGCTAAGCCCCTTTGTGGCTTAGCTTCTATGGAGTAAATTCCAAGAGCATAACAAAAAGCTTAAAAGCTTACATAGGGGAGTTAATCCTTTTTCATTCTAATAAAACACCCCCACATGACACCCATGTGCCTCACCACACCCCATGTGCACACCTCAACACAAGCTAAGCATTATATTGAGATACCCAATTGTTGGTGTAGCCAATGTTGGACTATCTTTTATAGTTCAAAGGCAAAAATACCAACAATCTTCCACATATCTCAATATATGGGTTGAGCGTTCCCCACTGTGACTGTCCATCATGTATTAGTATAGATGTCGCTTCGACTTGAATCTTTTCGCATGGGTCAAATAACAGTATGATACAAAAATGGACTAAGCCTTGAATTCTGCACCATAGTTGCAATTGTTCCCCCTTATATAATGACATCAGCTGTGCTTCCGGTTGCACATTAAAGGTCCTGTGCATGCTTGGTTTCGGTGTATGATCTTGGATGTCTACAAGTTTTTCCTCAAGAGACGGCATGTATCTTTTTTCATACACTCTACGTGAGTTCTTTTAAAGAGTTCTTGGCATGAAGTCTTACGCTTCCTTACGGTGCTACGCCGCTATGACATAGCCTAAAGCCGAGGCTCCACCTCATCGTGGTGTCATCCATTGTAGCATAAGGTCTCAGCCTCTTTGTAGTGCCAAACTACCCAGTATGAAATCTTGTGCTTCCTTGCGGTGTTACGTCGCTGTGACATGACTTAAAGCCGAGGCTTTACATCTTTTACCTCTTGGTGGTGTCATGTCACTGTAACATGAGGTCACCGGCCTCTTTGTAGTGCTGCCTACCACTCTTCATTATACATCATTAGGCTACCTGCCTATGTGCGGTGCTACGCTCCTGTGACATGGCTCGCGAAGCCGAGGCATTACCCTATCGAGGAACCTCATGGTGGTGTCACCTACTGTAGCATGGAGACCTTACGCTCCTTTGTAGTGCTGCGCTACCGTGCTTCATGCATAGCACACCGAACATTCACTCTGTCTGAGAACTCATTAAGACTTCTAAGCCATCCTCTCACAGGACTTGTTCTACACAAAGAACAAATAGTAGACAATAGTGGTTCTGGGTCCGTACCTCAATGTCTCAAAGGACTACCCATTGTTCCTGATATTCTCCCAGTCAATGATCCTTCTTTGAACCAAAAGCTAGATGCCTAGTAGATTTCTCTTTGAAATAATAGCATAAAATTTTATGGTAGAATTACAAAGACAATATCAAAATGTCTTCAAGCCCATTTTGATTGCTGTGTCCTCGACCAGCTGGCACTTGAGACATTTGGTGAACAGATCCGCCAGGTTCTCCTGGCTCAGAACATCAATCACGACAATGACTCCAGTCTTTATCAGATTATTCACTGCTCCGTGCCTCAACCGCACAGTCCTCTTCTTACCATTGAAGAGGTCATTTGATGCCACCGCTATAGTCGCCTGGTTGTTGCAGTATATCGGTATCCCCGAAATCTATGCACCAATCACTGGAAGATCATACACGATCTTCCGAAGCTACTCTGCTTCATCCGCTGCAGCCTGCCAGTGCATACAACTCAGATTCCTTCGAGAAATGAGAGTATTGTCTGCTTTTTTGACTTCCACGATATAGCAGCTCCACCCATGGAGAAGACACATCCTCCTGTGGACCTTTCGTTCTATACTTCTGAACACCAACTTGCATCACTAAAGCCTTCCACTACTGTCGGATACCTGCTGTAGTGCAGTGCATACTTCTGAGTCCTCCTGAGATATCCTATCACTTTTTTCACAGCCTTCCAGTGCACACCTGGGTTGCTCGTGAACCGACTCACCATCCCCACGGTAAAAGCTATGTCAGTCCTTGTGGCATTTGTTGCATACATCAAACTTCCGATGATGCTTGAATACTCCAGCTGCCTGATGCTTTACCTAGGATTTGGCTTCAGTTTCTTGTCACACATGTACGGAGTATCGATCCCTGGAAGATCCTGATGTCCATAGCATGTGAGCATCTTCTCAATATAATGAGACTGTGACAGCGCCACTCCAATGTCCATCCGGATCTATCCCGAGGATAACTTCAGCTTCCCCCAAGTCCTTTATACTGAACTTGGATGTGAGAAACTTCTTTGTCTCAGTGACTCATGCTAGATCCGTGCCTAGGATCAGCATGTCGTCCATGTACAGACAAACAATGACTCCTCTCCCGTCAGCGAACTTTGTGTAAACACACTTGTCCGTCTCGTTGACCCTGTAGCCGTTTGATCTAATGGCTTTATCAAACTTCTCGTGCCACATTGGGAGTTTGCTTCAGACCGTATATTGATTTCACCAACTTGTAGACTTTGTCTTCAAGTCTTTTAACGACAAATCCTTCTGGCTGTTGCATGTAAATATCTTCGGTCAACTCTCCATTCAGCAATGCTCTTTTAACATCCATCTGATTAATAACTAGCTTGTGAATTACACTCAGAGCAATCAACATCCGGATGATGCTACTGGAGCATATGTGTCGAAGTAGTCGATCCCCTGCTTCTGATAAAATCTCTTGGCAACCAACCTTGCCTTGAACTTGTCAACTGTTCCATCGGCCTTTATCTTCTTCTTGAAGATCCATTTACATCCGATTAATTTAGCTCATTCAGGCAGATCGACTAACACCCAAGTGTTGTTGGAGGTTATTGAGTCATACTCGTCATTTATAGCCTCCCTCCAAAAAATAGCGTCTCTGGTCTTCATTGCCTCATCAAAGGTAAGCGGATCTGCTTCTACGCGATAGGTGACGAAATCTTCTCCGAAGTCCTTCGGTCTCCTCACTCGCTTAGACACCGGTTCTGCGAGTTCTGGTTTGAACATTGTCTCTAGAATGACTTCTCCTCGGACTACTTATTCATTGGAAGCGTTAGCCTCCTATGCACTCACACTATTCTCCGGAATATCCGCGATAACAATGTTTTTGTGCCTTGCAAATTTATCTTCAAAGAATTCTACGTCGCGAGATTCAGTGATATGATTTGATTATATATCAAGAAACCTCTGAGTATCACTCTTCTCAGATAACCTAGGAAGATGGTCTTCGTAGTCCTTGCACCTAGCTTTTGTATCTTCAAGTCCAGAAGCTTCACATACGCCAGACACCCCCACACTCGAATGACATTCAAGTTGGATTTGACCTTGAACCAGAGTTCATGATGAGTGACATCGGAAGTTGCGTACGGTACTCTGTTCAGGATAAACGTTGCTGTCAACTTAGCTTCTCCCCAGAAGTAGTTTGGAAGACCCGCAGTCAACATCATTGAGTTCATCATCCCTGTCAACGTCCTGTTCTTTCTTTGTGCTACTCCATTTGATTGAGGAGAATACAAAGCAGTTGTCTCATTAACAATTCCATGTTCTTTACAGAACGATGTAAATTCAATGGATCTATACTCTCCGCCTCGATCACTTCTGAGTCTCTTAAGTTGTTGTCCAATTTGACGTTCAGTCTCAACCCTGAACTCCTTGAACTTCTCCAATGCTTCATTTTTTAATTTGAGCAGATAGACGAACGCGGCCTTCGAGTAGTCGTCGAAGGTAATAAAATACTTCATCTTGGCCTTTGTGGAGAACTGTTTGAAGTCACAGATATCTGAGTGTACCAACTCCAGAAAATCTGTACTTCGATTAACCCGCTTGAACGGTTTTCTAGTGATTTTTGTCTGCGCACAGACCTCACACTTATCCACCTCCTTACCCCCACATTTGGAGATAAGCTCTAGACTAGACATTTTGTTTATTCTTTTACAATGAACATGCCCTAGTCTATTATGCCATAACTCAAGAGAGTAACCAGAAGAAGCGACTGTATTTATAATTTCATGCGGAGTTACAAGTTGAAGTTTAAACTTTCCTTCGGTACAAAATACTTTTTCGAAGTATGTTCCTTTGTAGGACATCACCATCTGTCTAGCATTGATGTCCATCCTCAAGCCTGCGTTGCAGAGCAGACTTCCGACCAGGTTCTTGGCAATCATCGATACATGCTTCACATCATGAAGCTTCAGCGACTTCCCCGAAGTCAGGTTCAGTACCACCGTTCCGGTCCCAAGTACTTCAGCTTGTGCCTGGTTCGCCACCATAACCTTCTCAGACGTAGGCTTGTATGTGGTGAACAACTCCCTCTTAGAGCAAACATAACAAGATGCGCCAGTGTCCATCCACCAATCAGTATCGACACCAGCCGTCACAACCTGCGCAATCATAGCAACCTTGTTAGGCTCACATTGCTCTATCTGTTTGGGCTTGGATCTGCAGTCTTTCCGGTAGTGGCCCTTCTTGCCAAAGTTAAATCAAGTCACTTCTGACTTGGACTTCGGCTTCGGTTTGAATGAGGCCGACTTCACCTTCAGATGGTTGAAGTCCTTCTTGTTGTGAGAAGCCTTCTGCTTCTTGGAGTCACCAGCATGCACCAAGTTGGCCTTTGCCAACTGCTTGGACAGGGAGTCCAACTTCAGTTGCCTCCTGGCTTCTTCTTCAATGTGAATCCAGTGAAGAAGATCTTCGAGCTGGATATCCATCTTCTTACGGTACATGTCAGTCTTGAACTTGATCCAGCCTGTAGGAAGCTTGGTGACTATAGCCCCTACCATGAACTTGTCTTCCTGTTTCACGCCCTCTTCCTCCAGTTTCTGTTGCATCTTCAGAAGTTTCTTGACTTGTGGTAGCATTACCTTCTTGTCTTCAAATTGCATAGTAAATAATTTCTCGATGAGATAGATTTTGGATATTTTCTCATCAGTTTTGTAATGCTTCTCAAGTGCTTTCCAGACATCTCTTGCCTTTCATTTCTTGGTGCAGGACTCTGCCATCGAGTCGTCCATTGCATTTAGGATCAACAGCCTGCAGAGGTCGTTGTTCTCCTTTCACTTGGAGTGCGCGTCCTGCTCCACACCAACTTCAAGTTCTCCAACATCTTCAGGGATGGTAGGTTCGGGGTCAACCAACACATAAGCAACTTTGACAAGACGAAGATTCAGAGAGATCTTCCTCTTCCAAATGTTGTAGTGTTCGCCATCAAACTTCTCAAGCTTGTGAAAGCTAGTATCGAGAAGGTTTGAGCGGTTCTCTATCTAACTTGAATCTTACTTTGAGATTGTTAGTCCCGAGGCGGATCAAAGATGGTAGAACACCGGCCAATAACAGGGCTACAAGCGAAACCCGAAAGTCCGCTCTATACTAGAACTCAAGTTGTCATCGAGACACAGAGCTTCCGACAAACAAGTTTGCCCTCTGAGGAATTCGATTCCAACGAATCACTATAAAGAATATTTTTGATTACAACTTGCTTACAAGAACACAAAAGAATCAGAAAGACAATCTCGGTTCTTCCTTGCAATCGCAGTTGCAGATGGACAAAACGAGTTACAACTAGAGGAGAAGTAGAAGAGAAAAAAGAAGGATAATGTCTTGCTGGGTAATAAAGATCACCGTTGCTCAAAGCAAAATTCGCACCTCACGATCTGCTCCCAGGAACCATCAAGTTCTCGAAGAACCTCTGGAACGCTCGTGTCACCTCTTCCTGGACTCGTATGATCTCCTGGACTCTTCTTGGTGGCGCAACAGCCTCTCTTCAACTATCTCTTTCTCTAAAAAACTGTCTCTTATGAGGGCTGAGAGGAGAGTATTTATAGAGGAGCCTGGTCCCCTAGTCGGTTACAAAGAGATAAGAACGAAACTAATTCAAATCCTACAAAATCGAATTTAAATTAAAGACGCAATCTTTTCGTAACAAAATCCGAATCGCCTTCAGCGCATCTGCACGGTAGTGCAGGGGCGCATGCGCGCAGCAGCGTATTGCTGCTCATGGTCGTGCATGTGCCCGCCCAGCGCCCGCACATTACCCTGCTCAAGCATCCGCGCATGCAACCACGCTAACAACAACACATGCAACTCGCTCATAAAACGAGCGCACGAGCGCAACTAATGCGCACAAGCGCCGATGCCGATGTGCTAAGTGCAAAGTGCGCCAACAAATGGCCACTTTGCGCCCTTGAGCTCGAGTCTGAGTCGCTAACCCCTTTGGGGCTTGGCTCCTATGGAATAAATTCCAAGAGCATGACAAAAAAGCTTAAAAGCTTACATGGAGGAATCCTTTTTCATGCTAATAAAACACCTCCACATGGCACCCATGTGCCTTACCACACCCCATGTGCACACCTCAACACAAGCAAAACATTATATTGAGATACCCACTTGGTGGTGTAGCCAATGTGGGACTCTCTTTCCTAGTCCAAAGGCAAAAACACCAACAATAATAACATATGAATCTTGGGTCCCTAAACACTTGATCTAGATGATGCTGTAGATATCTTGAGATACCCTAAAAGTTGTTTCTCTCTTCTGGTGAGGTTATTTTTCAAACGTTATTTCTACAGTTCTACTAACGTAAACAACCTAAGAGAAGAAATGTGAATCGTATTTCATAATTTGTGCAACTGCATCTGTTGTTCCCTTTGCATAATATTCCATATTAAATACCCGCTGTTGTTGTTGCCTTCCTCTAGTGGTGACACAAGTATACTAATATATACAAAGTTCTGATACTCTAGTCAAAATTTGCTTTGTTAGTGTGAGAGGTGGAAGCTGCCAGCTTGATCTGGAAATCAAGACTTCCTGAACTGATCCGCCAATTCCACCTATGTGACATGAGCACATCTAATTCGATATAGTAGCTATAGTATGAAGTATTTAGATTCGTTATATTATACTAACAAAAAAATTCATGTAGGATATCAGTCCTATAGTATGATATGGTACCATGTATGATATTAGTCCTATATGGATACCTGGAAGAAAAAAATAGTGAGATGGGGTGGTAGCAGTTAATTATCATAACTTTAGGTTGAAGCTTTAGTATGATATGATACCAGATATTAATCCTATATGGATACCATACATGCTATTTGTAGCTATAGGTTGAGGCTTCAAGGCTCAAGAGATGATTAGTCCTATATGATACCGTATATGATACCATGTTGGTGTGAGAGGTTGAAGCACCCTGCAAATGATCTAGGAAATCAAAAGACTTCCTGACCTCATAACTTTATGTTATATATTAGTCCAATATGGCATCTCTCAAAAATTTCAACAACTTTGACAATGTATGATATTAGTTCTATAAAAAAAGAATTATTTTCTGCATGATACTAGTTCTGTACCATGTATGATATTAGTTGTAGATTTAACTAGTTTAGGAACATGTGGGATGATGAGATACATTTGGGAAGACTTGGTTATTACTGTTGTTGTTCACAGTCAAGTTTAGTCCTGGTGATTAATTTATGCTCAACTTTACAGGTATAAGCTGGCATTCGCTTCGAACTATAGTAGCATTTCTGGACCCCGTGATTGAGAACAATTACCAGCTGTTCATGATTGAGAACAATTACCAGCTATTTGGTGCAAAAACCTTTGTGAGGATATTTAAGGAAGACGACAGTGATCTTATCCTTTCAGATGACTCAAAGAAAAACACCAAGATCTGGCAGATCCCTGTTAATGCCATGGATGAAGAAAGAAGCTAAACTACAATATACAAAGATAACTTCTGCTTCAACATGATTTTTTCATAGGTTCATCTCATGTTCTTGTTCTATGGTCATGGAGGCTGATCCATCAAATTGAAGAAGGATCTCAAATGCGTCCATTGGTTATGAAGTCACTTGGACCAAAACAGTAAAGGGACATGTGAACTCAGAACATTAGAGTAGGAAAGTTTGGGTGTGCGATGTAATAGATTACATTGCTTTGTATCGACCAACAACTGAGTTTTGTAAACTTGCTAGCGCTGAACAAAGTACGATTGCATGGTCCATCATACATCAAATTGGATTGATTTTGATTATTTGAGGTAAATATTCTAACCCATTTTCAATTTTGTTTCTAGTTCTTACTGCAAGGTGAAATGTCTTGAAATGTGATACCATGATGTACAATTGGTTCCTTCTCTTTTTTCAATTGCTATGAAAGCATGAAATGTCTTGAAATGTCTTTTTCAATTGCTATGCAACAATTGGTTCCTTCTCTTTACAATTGATACCATTAAATTTCTTGAATTTAAACATGCACAGCTTACCATCCAACTTCTCTTTGGATGTCATGAAATGTAATACCTTGAAATGTCTAATTTATTCCTGTGTTTACTTACAATATGAAATAGTATGATTAGTCTCATGCAAGAAGTGGTGTTCCACGATAACATTCCTGTGCTTACTCCAATCCAAACATGCATAAGCTTACTTACCATCCAACTGTTATTCGTTTTTTTTTTCTTTTTTTTTAGGAAATGTACGGTGGCTCTAGGTGTTAATAGTATGATTAGTCTTATGCAAGAAGTGGTGTTCCACAATAACGTTCTGGTTTGTTTTTTGTTGTAACATACAGAAGGAACTTTTCCAATTAGTTTGACTACAATGTATCTTGAATCGTTTATCTGTTCTTGAATCATTTGTCTACAATTTATCTCGAATCGTTTTTATGTTACCTAACTTGTTTGTCTACAATTTATCTTGAATTGTTTTTCTTTTCTTGTCTCCTATTTCGTAGGTTTCAGGATACCATTGTTCTTACTATGAGATTGTTTAAAAAGATGGTAAAACTTCAAACAAAACTCTAGTTGTATTTCCATTGTTATTATGTAGATCAATTTAAAATAATAAGACTTGGCATTATATTTTGCCTTTCCCTTGTTAATGTATCAGTTTATGTATTATTTGAGCGACACGGCATGTATATGCACACCACTTTAGAACACATTCTTTTAGCTTTCAAGTGTGTTGATACGAAACCTTGATTAAGACCAACTTTAGCTTATCTTGAAATTTTTTCTCATATTCATCCAGGTCACTCCGTCACAGTTTCTAGTTCTTTCAAGTTCCCTGTTTTCAACTATCATATGAGCAACTATGTTTAGATATAGCTTATACTTTGTTGTATGCTTGCATTCTCATCGTGTTTCTTTTACTACTTGCAGATGTAATGTTTTAATGCATTAGACTGTTGATAGTTCTTAAATATGGTTGCTAATGTGATTATTTTATTTATTATGCCTTAGGCGTTACCTTGGACTTCCTGTTTGAACTGAAGTAATGTAGAGCGATTGAACTTTTGCTGCAGGCACTGGAAAAAAAAGGAAAGGGAGAAATTCAACCTAGTATACAACTACCGACAACCCAGTATACAACTATTCCTCATGGGAGCCAAAAACTCATCCCAGGCATGATGTGAGCGTGTGCATCCCATGTCAGGTTCCAGGGACTAGCCATGGATGCTCCGACGACGAGGGTTCCAGAGTAGAAGAGAATGAAGATATTGGGACTTGGGAGTAGTAATCTGGTCGATGTAGAACTAGTGCTACCGCAACACAGTAAGGCTGATGATTGGGAGGCCAGAAGGTACGGGGAAATGGCTGCTCGGCTTCTTAGGGATGTCAAAATAACATGGACCTTTTTTTTCTTTCCTTTTTATTGATTTGTATTAGACATTGATTGAATGAGTTTATATATTCAGAGGAATTTGATTTTTTGGTGAATTAAGACAGAATCTATATTGGTTCAATAAATATGTTATAATGTCTATATATGAATTGTGGTGTAAATTGTGTTCTCATAATGAATTTTGGTTGATATTTGAGACCTGAAAACTGAGGCTCAATATAGCACCATTTTTAAATTTATTTTACGTCATTGCTTTTTACGGCACAATCATGTATGTGTATTGTAAAAAGATGGAGATTGTCATTTACAACGTTCGAATGTGCGTTGTAAAAAAGACGGAGAGGGTCATTTACAACGTTCAAATACGCGTTGTAAAAAAAATGGAGAGAGCCATTTACATCATTCGAATGCGCGTTGTAAAAAGATGGAGAGGGTCATTTATAGCGTTCGAATGCGCATTGTAAAAAGATGGAGATGATCATTTACAGCGTTCAAGTGCACGTTGTAAAAAATGATAGAGGGTTATTTACATCGCTCAAGTGCTAAATAATAGGGTCATTTACGACATGATCTTTTATGGCAAAAAAATGTACGCCGTGAAAGATCTTTTACGGCAAAAAAATGTACGCCATGAAAGATCTTTTACGACGTGTTTTGCGTGCCGTAAATGATCATTTTTTTTGTAGTGTTTTACAAGTCCTATAATGAGGAAAGGTATTCTTAGCTTTGAACTCTGGTGACAGCTTTTAGTAGCGTAGTGTTGTGCTCCTTTATTCAATAACATAATGTCAGAAATTACCCCAAAATTATGAACTAAGTATGTGGGTAGGTCTTGAAGACTATTTGGTTATGGCTGACAACTGCTGGTATATATTTGATTTAAATTTTCTTTTCCTGGTATCTTGTGAGAAAGTAAATGAGTCAATTTTACCTCATTTCTTTAATAGTCGAGGGCTTTGATATTGAATGGTCACCATTTATCAGTTCCAGTACTTCATTTATAATCTCTCTGTATTGTTTGCTTTTTATTTGTAGCTTCTTTTCTTTTCTTTTCTTTTCTTTCTATATTGTGACTTATGTTCGTTTTAATGCCAGACTCTTGAAATATTGGACAAGAAAGAGTTTCTCCTTCAGCAAAAAAAATCCCGGTTCAGATTGAAAAGGTTCAGGATTATACAAAAGCTAAAATTAAGAAAGGTATGAGACTGTATTTTTTTTGTAGTCTTGTGGTGTTGGTGTTATTTGCTCAGAAGTTGATTTTCTTGGATTCATGTTTTAATTTTAAAAAATGTTCTTTATCTTACAGTGATATGTCACTACCAAAATATGATGAAATATCAACGTTTTTAGCGACGTCATAATAAAACGTCGCTAATATTAAAGACTTGAGCGACTCCTAAAATAAACGTCACTATACGTTGCTATTGGCGACACATAGCGACGTTTAGCGACTGTACTTCGCTTTTTTTAAAGAATAGTCCCTATAAGCTTCTTTAACGTCGCTAAACGTCGCTGATTTTTATGATTTAGCGACGTATTTTTCGATGTTGCTTTTTTTGACTTTTAGCGACGTCTCTAACGTCGCAAAATTTTCAATTATCGACGTTTAGCGTCGTCTATTGATGACGTCGCTAATTTTTTTAATAAGCGAAGTTTAGCGACATCTATTGATGGTGTCGCTAAACTTTTTAATATAGAGTTTAGGGTTTCATTTCCCCCCATTCTCTCATCCTAAAATTTCGTAAACCCCCTTTACCCCCCTCCGGCGAAGTACTCCCCCTCCGGCATCCTCCTCCTCCCCTCGTCCCTACACCCCCCGGCTCTCTCCCCTCTGTGCTCCAACTCCCCCCCTCTGTGCTCCGACTCTCCCTCCGCCTTCGGCTCTCCGATCAGTCAGCCCCCCTCCTCGGTCAGGTAAACCCTAACCATAATTCTCATATATATATAAGTTTTAAGTATATATATATATATATATATATATATATATATATATATATATATATATATATATATATATATATATATTTGTGTGTGCGTGTGTGTGTTTTAGCTTTGTGGTGTTCGTGTTGTGACGTGGAGGTGACGAGAAGGTGATGTAAAACCCCTATTTCTAAAAACCGTATTTATTATTTTTCTATTTTTTTTATTTAATAATTTAATTATGGTAATTATGTGCTAAATAGAAGAAATAGATTTTTATTAATTTTTATTTTAGGTGTTCGGGCACTTAGAGGACTTATGGAACCATCAGGAATTTTTCGAAATTTATTCCATGTAGGAGACCCCTTGAGCAGTTGCTAGCCTAATGGTGTGCATTATTCTAATCCATGAATTTTCTTAGGAGTATATATATATAATATATATGTATACAAAAATATATATGTATATATATACTTAGAAAGAAAAAGAAAAGAAAGTAAAAGAAATATTATTAAAGTATTAAATAAGGTTTACTAATAATAATACTATAATAATAATAACACTAGTTCCTTAGCAACTTGCACTTTAGCATCCGCCAACAGCAACTTTTGCTTGCTAGGCCGCCCCCCTTTAATAACTTGCTGCTCCCAAACAGGACCCGCCCCCTTCTACTTTAGCAAATGCTAACCATCCCGACCCCCCTTTATGCGGCCGCTCCATCCCTCTCTCTCTCCCTATAATATATATATATATATATATATATATATATATATATATATATATATATATATATATATATATATATATATATTATTTCACAAAAAAAATCTAACCTAGAATTTTCAGACCTCCTCTTCCCATCTAGAGCCGTCACCGCAGCCAGAGAAGCCCCCCAAGCCATCCAACCATCCCGTCGACTCCGACCTCGCGAACTGCAAATTTCCACTCGAGGCACCTTCGCTCCGGCGTGATTTCCCGTCGACTCGCTCATCCAAACGCTGTTTCGTTTTCATAGGTATGATCATCCCTTAACCCTCTCCAATATTCGTTTTATAGCCAACCTCGGAAAACGTGTGCCCCTAGGTGAAAACAGCGTCCAAAGTGGACGGACAGACCCAATTCTGGAATCGCAGAATTCCAGAATGACCACCCATATTGCCGAGTTCGTATCTCCCACCACAGAGATCCGAATTCGGTGATTCTTTTTGATACCTGTAGAATACCTGACCTAGTTTATTTTCTGTAAAATAAACCTATGTTATTAGTCCCTGTGGACATAATTATACTCGTCACAAAACTGCGCGCACCCACTTTTTCCGGTTTTCCAAAAGTTGGAAAATGGAGCGCGCCCCGCCAAACGGGACCGCCCGGCCGTGTGTCAAGTGTACCGAATGGTGCACGCAGCATAACCGGATACGAGAAAATTTGTGGAGACTGATTCGGACGCGTGTGCGCGCCGGAATCAGGCCGTATCCGCGGACACATTTCGTTTCACAACTTTTGTGGAACTCGCGTGTATTTTGTGCACGCTTGTCAGATTGCTACAAAACTTGCGCCACTGGACTCGTGGTAACGCGCTGGTCCTGTGACCCAATTTTTACGCATTTCTGAGACGGTTGACCAGATCGCCAATTGGCGGGCCCCACAGTTGACTTTTTGGACAAAATTGTGTACGACTCATCGAAATCCATATTTGGACATACCGTTGGGTTCGTATTGACATTTAGAGTTGTTTAACCCATAGTTTGTCCCATTTAGAGACTGTTACCCTCGGCACGCTTTTCGGTGCAAAGTGGGCCACACGTGGACCCCACTTTTGTCCAAAATTACCGTTTTGCCCCTGTGTCCAAATTGGACGAAAGGGATGTGCTTTTTAGCTATTTTGCTTATTCTGGGAACGTTGGTGATGTTTATTTCAGCATCCGGATATATTTGTTCTGTGGCCATAGCTTTTAATCCTGTGCGTTGACATCTGGACAGTACACCTTGCAGCTTTCTTACCAGGCAAGATACCTTGCCAAATTATTTACAGTACTTTGCATGCTATTTATATTTCTGTTTATTCATTGCATGTGTAGTCTCGTTCAGTTATTTTCATTGCATGTGTAGTTCGTTCAGTCATTACTATATATATTAGATATGTTGACACACACTTGATACTTAGTATCATAGAGGACAATTATTAGGCGTATGGGCTTTTAACCACTCTGGTAAACCGTAGTATATAGCTCGCACTACGGGCGTGTGTCGCGCTGGTCGCTACCCCCGCGGTATGTCGATTTCTGGAGTCTCGCTGGTCGCTACCCCCGCGGTATGTCGATTTCTGATGTCCATTGACGTGTGTGTGAGTTGTGAGGTAGATCGAGTAGCCTACCCTTGCCCATACGTCGAAAAGTTGTCCTCATTTGCATTCATATAGATTGTCTGGTACAGCGTACTTATTTATTTTCAAATTATATGCATGTTTACTGTATTCAAGTTGGCTCGTATTTTCTGTATCTTGTTACGTCCCTCTGAGGACCTGGTCCTCTGCCAGGTGTATCTGCTCTTGAGTATTTGCAGGAGTACGGGCCTGGACCTGACGCATTCTTTTCTGTCGAGGAGGTCTTACCTTCTGAGCATCGTTGATTATCTAGCGATGGATTCTTTTAGATGATACACTTCTGTCTTCACATTATTTTATATTGGAGATTTTATACTCCTCTCTCATTTTAGTTTTGGTTATAGTCTTTGGTAGTGGATTTGTCTCCACCCGACTATTATTTTAGATATTTCAGACTCCTTATTCTAGTTTAGTATTTCTTTTCTATGACTTGTTGTGTGGATGAGATTAGCATATCTGTGACTTGTGACATTATATATACCACATGTGAGTTATATTCATATTACAGCGTACGTATGGGTTATGGTTTCCATATATTGGAGTTGCCATATCCATGCGGCTGGCATGCTTACGTGTTCCTAGTCCTACGTATTTGGGACTGGGGCGTGACATATTTTTGTGGTGGCCCATGCAGGTCGAGTTAGCCGTCTCGGTTACGTCACTGTACCGAGCGGGCCTGCACCTAGGATTAGAATTTTAGATCTCATCCACACTTGACAATAACTTACCTTCCTTCCAACATGTCCTACTTAAGTTCTTGCATCCTGCTTGATTCATGTACTCTTCTTAATCCTTCGTCCATCTCTTGCCGAGAGATGAATTTGAATAACGGGCATGCCGCCACCGGGGACAATACGTGTAAGCCCCCTGATTTTTCAGAATTTTAATTTCGGATTTTTCCCCAATTTTCTGGTATTTTTCGGGAATTAAACCCTAGGCGTTGGTGATTTAAGGATTTTTAATTTCGGTCAATCTTTAATAAAATATTATGGAAATAATATTTTAGGGTGTAAAACGAAAAACCGGACATGTGGCAATTTTCGGTGAATTTATTGGACTTCGGAAACCCGTTTAAAGCCCTAGACACCAATTTAGAATTTAAACCGAATTTAATCCGTGCCAACGCCCGACATCCCCATGAGAGCCGAAGCCCAGCCCGAGGAGCGGTGACCCGTTGACCCAGCCCGAATCCTAGGTCTAACCCTATTCCAATTTCTGCATGTATAAATACAGGTTCCCCTAATTTTTTTCCACAAACAAAGAAAAAGAAAAACAAAAGAAACCCTAATTACCAAATCCCTAATTACCTAATTCCAAATCCCTAACCCTAACCCTCAGCCGCCACCCTCTGCCGACCCCTCTCCGGCGCCGCCCCTAGCCGGCCGCCGTCCTCAGCCACTCCCCTAGCCCCGCCGTGCTCCTCCTCCTACCGAAACCCTAACCACCCTCACAATCTTCCTCCGCCGCACCCGACCTTCACCTCCCCTGGCTCCCTCCTCTGTCGCCTCCGCCGAGACGCACGAACCCCTCCGCCGCCGTACCCTGATCGGCGCCGCCCGCTGCATATCCCCTCGCCTCACTCCTCCTCCACCCGGATAACCCCACGACTCCACCTTCTCCCTCATCTCAGGCCGCTGCACCCATCGACCTCGCCGGACTCGAACAGACCTCCACGCTGCCTCCTTCCCTGACCTCGACATCACCAGCAGCTTCTTCGCCGGAACCCTAGATCAGAACTCCTCCGCCGTCATCTCCTCTTCCCACGCGGCCGCTCCGCCCTAGACCAGCGGCCTCCCATCTCCTCCGTTCTACCTCCTCCGCCCTGAACTCGCTCGACGCCGGCTGCCCCTCCCGACTTCCAGTGCCACCCCAGTCGACTCCCCGCCTCCTCTCTGACCCGCCGCTCTCCAACCTCGGCCTCCCCGATTTTCTTCTCCGCCTTACTCCCAGCGACAGCAGCCACCCTTAGCCGAGGTTCCTCCGCCGACTCCGTCCATCTGACCCGCCGTGCCCCTGGCCTCGCCGTGAAGCCGTCGCCTCCCGCCGAGTTTCCCGCAGCGAGCCGCGCTCCGGCGAGCCTCGGACACGACCCAGACGCAGAAGCCCTAAGCTGGACACGAGTCGGGCACAACCCTAGGACACAGTGCGGACCCAGCGCGTGTCGGACACGGTTGGACACGAAGGAACTCGCTGTTTTTCAGATCCTCTTCAGGTAACCGTAACTTTTGACTCGAAGCTTTGATTTCGATTCCGTAAATTGCGTTGCGAAGCCTGTATAACCCCCTCGGTGCCCGTGCAACTCGCTCGGTGCATCGCGTCCTGTGGTGATCATACACCGCGATCCAAAAACAGGAAAACCAATAACCCAATTCACCCCGGAACTGAGTGCGCCCCGCCAAACGGGACGACTTGGTCGCGCGCGGTCCTTACCGAACTGTGCGCGACGATGATACGGTCGTGTGGGATTTCGCAGAAGTCGATTCGGAGGTGCGTGCACCCCGGAATCAACGCGTATCCGCCGACGACACCCCGTATCCGTCCTTTCTGGAACACGCTGTAACTTTGTGTACACACGTCGGATCGAGACGAAACTTGCACCATCGGACTCGTAGCAATACGCTGGTCCTGTGGGTCAAGTTTGGTTCGATTCTGAGAACGTTGACGAAATCGCGTGTCGTGGGCCCCACAGGCTCCACTTGACGGGCGATTTTGTGATCGGCTCATCGGAATCCAATTCTGGAAGTTCCGTTGGGTTCGTATCATCGTTCCTGACTTGTAGACACTGAGTTTGCAGAAATTGGAGACCTTTGACCCTGACGCGCTTTTCGGTGCAAAGCGGGCCCGCATGTGGACCCCGTTTTGACCCGAAACTGTCGTTTCTGCCCTTGTCTCCAAATTGGACTCAAGGACAGGCGTTTTTAGCTATTTGATATCTTCTGAGTCTAATGGTAATGTTTATTTCAGCAATCGGAGTAGTATCTGCAGATCACACTGAGACCAGAGCTACAGTTGGATCCAGGACCCCAGGCAAGTGTACCTTGCCAAACTTTGCAGTATTGTTACATATTTTCCTTGCTTCATTATATTGCTGTGCATGCTTAACCTAGGACCGTGTGACGTACTTAGCGTCCGATTATCAGTCGGGTGCCGACACCGTACGCGGTGTTGGGTACGGTCACCTAGAGATGGACATTCGTGACACTATATACTCTCGTACTTGTCTTACCAAGTACACCTTGACCCAGGACACTTGACACTACTCATGAGACAGGATCTTCCCGAGATATTCGTGGTGATTCTGTATAGGATACAGGACATGGACATCGTATTCTTAGATATTAGATGACTTGTTGCATTAAGAGATGATTGTGCGTGACATGGACATGGTGCATCGTGGACATGAGACGTGTGATTACATGGGGTGGGGAGAGACACACAGGCTACAGGCTGTTTCGTATATCTATCTACTACTATTGTGAGGCCTCAGACTCTCGTCGTAGAGCTAGGCACATTACGTGTTTATTACCGCTACCGGCTCCCAGACACAGAGCTTGTAGTGGCTTCAGCCTGAGACTAGTGATGCTCTCACTTGCATTTTCACATAGATGGTTATATAGCTTACCCTATTTATTGCATTTTTGCTGCACTGCATTTATTTTGGCTTGTATTTTCTGTACCTTGCTGTCCCCTGAGGACCTGGATCCGGACTTTGTCCCCAGGACTAGCAGAGGAGATCCCCCTAGAGTTATACAGTACAGGAGCATTATCAGGAGCAGAAGCAGGAACAGGAGCAGATACAGGAGCTGTACCGACACCAGAGGACGGGATCGTACCAGAGGACTTCTCCTGGGTATTGGTTTGAGATACTCATTTACTTCTGTTCCTATTTACTTTACTTCCAGTCTATTGCATTTTTGGTATTAGACTTGTGTTCTCGGATTGTTCTCCGAGACTCTTTATTGAGATATGCTAGATTATATTTACTTGTTTTATTCTAGCATTTGATCTGTGATTATCTGTTGTGGATGAGATTAGTATAGACTGTGACTATTTATATTGGACCTGCTTATTACAGCTTAAGTATGCCCTGATGGATCCATTAAATTGGGTTGTCCATCGGTGCGTACTGCTGGCCATTATCACGCATCCGGTCCCTCGGTATTTTGGGATTGGGGCGTGACATGGTTTTTGTGGTGGCCCATGCAGGTCAACGACTAAATTGTTCGGTTTCAACTTAGGGACCGAGCAAGCCTGCAATAAGAATAGGATAAGTTTCTAGGATCTCATCCACTTGCTTGAAACGTTCTTGCTATCTATATCAGATTCGAATTTAAATTCTTGACTCGCATCCTGCCTTGATTTCTGTGCGCCTCTTATTGTTTATTTTGGTTGCAGAGTTATGGATTCACGATCAAACAATGAGACTCCTATAAGGTCACCACGAGATGCTGTGGTAACCAACGAAGATGAAGTAACACCAGTTAGTGAAGGTCCATCCTCACAACAAGCAAGTCAGCATGCCTCGAGAATCCCGGAAGATGACGTTCCACCATCGATGCAGTTTGCTCCACCGATGCCTACCGTCCCACAAGGGCAAGCTATGAACGTGCAACAGCTGTTTCAAATATACTACCCGATGATGCAAGCTTATCAGAAGGCTCAGCAAAGCCAAACAGAGGAGTTCGTTTGCAGACTTAGCTCAGAGCTACGGAAGTTAATCAGCTCCGTTGCAACGGACGTGGTTACTGCAGCACGGGCCATGGAGAGCATCACCAGAATAGAGTCCAGCCAGAAGCGGCCGTATGCATCAGCACCAGACCAAGCACAACAGGAAAGAGTCGCAAAGCGACCACAGATAAATCCACCACCAAGGGCAGCACCAAGAGCCTCATTCCTTCCTACTTGTCAACATTGCCGCAAGATAGGCCATACTGAAAGAGAATGCAGACGCAAGTTAGGATTATGCTTGATTTGCGGAACCAGTCAACACTTAGCCAAGGATTGTCCTCAGCATCGAGAGAAAGTATTCATGATTCATCAACCATCTACATCAGCACCAGCCGGAGCACCACAAGAAGAAGCTACACAAAGACCTCAAGTACACCAGCCACCAGAAGCAACTCCGCAAACAATACCTGTCTGTCCATATTGTCGCAAGCGAGGCCATACTGAGGACGAGTGCAGACGAAAGAAGAAATTATGCTTAGCTTGCGGATCCAGTCAGCATTTAAAGAAGGAATGCCCCGAACGTCGAGACAGAGCACCAATGAATAACCAACAAGCACTACCAGCACCGGGGCCAGCCTACCCAGCATTGGAAGCACCGCCAACGGAAGTTGAAGAAGTCCTACCACCAGCCCCAGGAGGAAATCAGCCGAGGCCACCCTTGGCATCACAAGCAACACTCTTCCAGCAGGCTCAACAACAACGGAGGAATCAACTACAAGGACGTGAACAAGCTCCAGCAATGACTTTGGAAGACGCGCAGACCCATGGAGTAGCTAATGCGCGTAATTCTTCGTAGATTTCTGTTTCTAGATTTGTTTTATCTCGTGCCTATTTGTTCGTGACCTCAGACTTAGCATATGTAATTTTGAACTTGCTTATAATTGATAACAGTAGAGATCATAGAGTCTTTTGTGATTGTGCTTATCTTGTGATTGTTTTGTGAACTTGAATTAAGTTGTACCTTCTTTCATCATCATCTAGCGTACTTCTAATTGTTGTACTACCTTGACTTATGCTGCTAATATAGCCTAGTTTTGCAAGCTTATCCTTTTATCGAGCTTGATCATGACATCTGTATTATTGGACGCGTACACTAATACAGTTGTCTATTCAGAATCAGGGTATTACGGTCTGATCAACCTTAGTGCATTTTGGTTCGCCTCTTCGCACGACTACTTTACGTGGATTGGGATATATAGTTGACTAGTATACTTGCCCTCCAGATATGTCTGAACATATCGTATCAGTTACATAACTGTACTAATACGAGCATACGAATAGGAATTTACCAATAGGATTTCAATCCACAACAACTTGACAATTCCCATTGGACTTCATTAAACGCCTTGATCCTGATACTTCTGTTCTACTAACTCACCCTTGAACTCTTTATCATTGATCTTCGTCTTCCCTTACTTCGGAAAGACAAAACCTCATGCTTGGTATAAGATGGAATTATAGACAGTACTAGGTATACCCCACAGGCCGGTCGCATTGTTGACGACCCTTTTATATATGATTAAGGGAATATCATAGGTGATATGTTTTGTGTTAAAGCCTTGAGGATTCAATAACATGATTCAATAAGTTGGGGCATAGCTTTCTTAGATATATAGCCTTAGATGATAGATGGGTAAAATCTAAGTTGGGTAGAGACCGCAATGTTCACTTGAGAGGAATCCCTTAGACTGTAATTAAGTGAGACTTGAAAGAGAGAGCCCTACCCAAATTTAATTTCGAGGACGAAATTTTTTAAGTTGGGTAGATTGTAAGCCCCCTGATTTTTCAGAATTTTAATTTCGGATTTTTCCCCAATTTTCTGGTATTTTTCGGGAATTAAACCCTAGGCGTTGGTGATTTAAGGATTTTTAATTTCGGTCAATCTTTAATAAAATATTATGGAAATAATATTTTAGGGTGTAAAACGGAAAACCGGACATGTGGCAATTTTCGGTGAATTTATTGGACTCCGAAAACCCGTTTAAAGCCCTAGACACCAATTTAGAATTTAAACCGAATTTAATCCGTGCCAACGCCCGACATCCCCATGAGAGCCGAAGCCCAGCCCGAGGAGCGGTGACCCGTTGACCCAGCCCGAATCCTAGGTCTAACCCTATTCCAATTTCTGCATGTATAAATACAGGTTCCCCTAATTTTTTTCCACAAACAAAGAAAAAGAAAAACAAAAGAAACCCTAATTACCAAATCCCTAATTACCTAATTCCAAATCCCTAACCCTAACCCTCAGCCGCCACCCTCTGCCGACCCCTCTCCGGCGCCGCCCCTAGCCGGCCGCCGTCCTCAGCCACTCCCCTAGCCCCGCCATGCTCCTCCTCCTACCGAAACCCTAACCACCCTCACAATCTTCCTCCGCCGCACCCGACCTTCACCTCCCCTGGCTCCCTCCTCTGTCGCCTCCGCCGAGACGCACGAACCCCTCCGCCGCCGTACCCTGATCGGCGCCGCCCGCTGCATATCCCCTCGCCTCACTCCTCCTCCACCCGGATAACCCCACGACTCCACCTTCTCCCTCATCTCAGGCCGCTGCACCCATCGACCTCGCCGGACTCGAACAGACCTCCACGCTGCCTCCTTCCCTGACCTCGACATCACCAGCAGCTTCTTCGCCGGAACCCTAGATCAGAACTCCTCCGCCGTCATCTCCTCTTCCCACGCGGCCGCTCCGCCCTAGACCAGCGGCCTCCCATCTCCTCCGTTCTACCTCCTCCGCCCTGAACTCGCTCGACGCCGGCTGCCCCTCCCGACTTCCAGTGCCACCCCAGTCGACTCCCCGCCTCCTCTCTGACCCGCCGCTCTCCGACCTCGGCCTCCCCGATTTTCTTCTCCGCCTTACTCCCAGCGACAGCAGCCACCCTTAGCCGAGGTTCCTCCGCCGACTCCGTCCATCTGACCCGCCGTGCCCCTGGCCTCGCCGTGAAGCCGTCGCCTCCCGCCGAGTTTCCCGCAGCGAGCCGCGCTCCGGCGAGCCTCGGACACGACCCAGACGCAGAAGCCCTAAGCTGGACACGAGTCGGGCACAACCCTAGGACACAGTGCGGACCCAGCGCGTGTCGGACACGGTTGGACACGAAGGAACTCGCTGTTTTTCAGATCCTCTTCAGGTAACCGTAACTTTTGACTCGAAGCTTTGATTTCGATTCCGTAAATTGCGTTGCGAAGCCTGTATAACCCCCTCGGTGCCCGTGCAACTCGCTCGGTGCATCGCGTCCTGTGGTGATCGTACACCGCGATCCAAAAACAGGAAAACCAACAACCCAATTCACCCCGGAACTGAGTGCGCCCCGCCAAACGGGACGACTTGGTCGCGCGCGGTCCTTACCGAACTGTGCGCGACGATGATACGGTCGTGTGGGATTTCGCAGAAGTCGATTCGGAGGTGCGTGCACCCCGGAATCAACGCGTATCCGCCGACGACACCCCGTATCCGTCCTTTCTGGAACACGCTGTAACTTTGTGTACACACGTCGGATCGAGACGAAACTTGCACCATCGGACTCGTAGCAATACGCTGGTCCTGTGGGTCAAGTTTGGTTCGATTCTGAGAACGTTGACGAAATCGCGTGTCGTGGGCCCCATAGGCTCCACTTGACGGGCGATTTTGTGATCGGCTCATCGGAATCCAATTCTGGAAGTTCCGTTGGGTTCGTATCATCGTTCCTGACTTGTAGACACTGAGTTTGCGGAAATTGGAGACCTTTGACCCTGACGCGCTTTTCGGTGCAAAGCGGGCCCGCATGTGGACCCCGTTTTGACCCGAAACTGTCGTTTCTGCCCTTGTCTCCAAATTGGACTCAAGGACAGGCGTTTTTAGCTATTTGATATCTTCTGAGTCTAATGGTAATGTTTATTTCAGCAACCGGAGTAGTATCTGCAGATCACACTGAGACCAGAGCTACAGTTGGATCCAGGACCCCAGGCAAGTGTACCTTGCCAAACTTTGCAGTATTGTTACATATTTTTCTTGCTTCATTATATTGCTGTGCATGCTTAACCTAGGACCGTGTGACGTACTTAGCGTCCGATTATCAGTCGGGTGCCGACACCGTACGCGGTGTTGGGTACGGTCACCTAGAGATGGACATTCGTGACACTATATACTCTCGTACTTGTCTTACCAAGTACACCTTGACCCAGGACACTTGACACTACTCATGAGACAGGATCTTCCCGAGATATTCGTGGTGATTCTGTATAGGATACAGGACATGGACATCGTATTCTTAGATATTAGATGACTTGTTGCATTAAGAGATGATTGTGCGTGACATGGACATGGTGCATCGTGGACATGAGACGTGTGATTACATGGGGTGGGGAGAGACACACAGGCTACAGGCTGTTTCGTATATCTATCTACTACTATTGTGAGGCCTCAGACTCTCGTCGTAGAGCTAGGCACATTACGTGTTTATTACCGCTACCGGCTTCCAGACACAGAGCTTGTAGTGGCTTCAGCCTGAGACTAGTGATGCTCTCACTTGCATTTTCACATAGATGGTTATATAGCTTACCCTATTTATTGCATTTTTGCTGCACTGCATTTATTTTGGCTTGTATTTTTTGTACCTTGCTGTCCCCTGAGGACCTGGATCCGGACTTTGTCCCCAGGACTAGCAGAGGAGATCCCCCTAGAGTTATACAGTACAGGAGCATTATCAGGAGCAGAAGCAGGAACAGGAGCAGATACAGGAGCTGTACCGACACCAGAGGACGGGATCGTACCAGAGGACTTCTCCTGGGTATTGGTTTGAGATACTCATTTACTTCTGTTCCTATTTACTTTACTTCCAGTCTATTGCATTTTTGGTATTAGACTTGTGTTCTCGGATTGTTCTCCGAGACTCTTTATTGAGATATGCTAGATTATATTTACTTGTTTTATTCTGGCATTTGATCTGTGATTATCTGTTGTGGATGAGATTAGTATAGACTGTGACTATTTATATTGGACCTGCTTATTACAGCTTAAGTATGCCCTGATGGATCCATTAAATTGGGTTGTCCATCGGTGCGTACTGCTGGCCATTATCACGCATCCGGTCCCTCGGTATTTTGGGATTGGGGCGTGACAATACGTCTCCAGGGGACGACGACCAACCACTAGGAGTGACCTCAACGACACCTCTTTTTCCCGGACCGGATGGACTGACTAACAATCAAATTCCATCAACTCCTTCCACGATACCTAATGGGACATTTCCAGCTCCACTAGCACGGCAGGATGGCCAGACACAGCTGTTCCAATTCTTTCAGATGATAATACAGGAACAAAGGCAGCAGGCAGCCGAGCAGAGGCAGCAAACAGCAGAGCAAAGGCTAGAATTTCTGGCAGCGCTTGAGAGAATGGCTGCACTAGCCTCTGCACTGTAACACCCCGTTCCGCTCAAGCGGACTGCCGTCTCAAACGGCAATCGTGCAGCTGTCCCGACCCGCTTTGCCTCGATCAAGAAGCAAAGGATATCCAGACTTGTCCCTAAAGGAATCCGGCTTGGACTTTCAGAGGCTCGCTCAGACGTATCGCTCTACCGAGGCGAATTATCGCTAAGGTGGGTGGCTACGGTGAACTTGTCTTTGCTTAGCCAGCACACATAAAATCTGGAATGTTTATGCTAGTCGCTAGGTGAATCACCCCCTGCATGCTAATAAATCCAACGCACCTAGCTAAGGGAATAATCCCAACTCATATTGCTTGCTAGAACATGGAAAAGGAAATACTGCTTATATTCAGACCCTCGCATGCTAAGTCCCTTAACGGTTTCATCTCTCGGACTACCTTCGGGCCCGAGTAACGTGCCTGCTTATGCTCCTTTAGAAACGCATGCTTGTCTGTTTGATTGTTACCGTATTTTCATCCAAACCCCGGGAGACTACTACGTAGTCGTTCCGTGCCTGAACGAACCTGCAAGTATTCGGGACCGCTAGGTCACCAAGGCAATCTCCGCCCTAGGAGAATTGCATCAAGGCAAAAGACAGTCACTGAACAACGAAACAGGCAAAGCATCTTGTCTTGTACTATTGTTGCCTCAACAGCTTGTCTCTTGTCTTGTACTCTTGTCTTGTACTCTTGTTGCCCCAACCAAGGCCCCGTTCGATCATGGACAACCAGTGCACAGGGTAACGGTCTCGCGGGCGATGCTGGGGCACTGGCATCGACCCGGTCCGGGCGAGACCAATTGTTCTTAGTCTCTTGTTCAGGCGGAATGGCTTGCAGCGCCTCTTGTACTTTGTTGCAAAGCATTCTCGTCTAGACTAAATAGTCTCTTGTTCGTCGGAATGGCTTGCAGCACCTCTTGTTCTTATTGCAAACCATCTCGTCTAGACTATACCGTCCATATGGCATACGCCAGTGATCGCCTTGTGATAAACTTATTGCATGCTTGCTTGTAAACGAAAGATAAATAATTCATCCTCGCTTAGCGGCTATCCGCGTGCGAGGCACTGTATCGCATCAAGAGCAACTAAATACCTGAACGATCTTGAAATAAATACTCTTGTTTGCATATGCTATGCCTCCTGAATGTTTATACATGCCCCTGCTTAAATTAACAATGTTTGCCTTGGATAGGGAAGAGGAGATGGTAAGTTGGTAAGTCTCGCTGTGTTTCCTCTAACATCGCACGACGCACTGCCCGACACGATAAGCTATTCAATGTTTGCATGAAACTGATCCTAAGGCAACTAGAAAGACAACTTAATAGTTGTGCACGGAACCTGTATTACGTGTTTGGATTTATCGAGCGGGCGAGTAGCTTCCCCACCAGTGCATTCAATGTACTGATAATCCACCAGTTTGACATGCAGGGTGCGGGAGAACCTCGTGCGGTGCGGACGCCTCCTTCGTGCGTGCTAAGGCCAGGAGTTCCCTCTGAAGCCTTGCAACGGTGCGTCCGGGACTGAAGCGCTTATACAAGACATAAGTTGTGAACATCGCCTGACTATCGCCTGTACATTCATTCCACAGTTGTAGCCACTTGGCACGCTTTTACTGTTTCAGAGAGAGAGGCTTGAGCGACTTGTAATCTCGGCTATACGCCGCCTGTAACACAAGTTTATATCAATAAAAGAGCTTGCCTTACTTCAACTTGTGTTTCAATGCTTCCGCTATATTTGTCGACTCAGTGAACCTGTTACCGATCGCCTATGCGTTCATGACTCCGCTGCACTCGGACAATCTGTGCGACTCTGTGGCTTAGAACTCTTGCCGCCAGCCAATGAACCATGGCCTTGTACGGGCGTGGATCACGCTCGTGCGGCATCACGACCGGATGGGTTAAGCGATCGTTCCGCGGGAGCGCTGGCGAGGGTGATTCCCGCCTAGCGGGAACGGCCGATTTGCCTGCGGGAGATCGGGGCGTGACATGCACCAACCCAGGCACTAGTTTCAGTACCACAAGCTCGGGTTGGTTCAGTCAAGGACTTTGTGCAGATGGGCCTAAGCCATATAAGGGTAATGAGAGTCCAGAGGAGACCACGAACTGGATTGCCAATACCAAGAAGTTGTTAGAGGTATCACAATTACCTTCTGACCTATGGATGATAGGCGTGAGGACTCAGTTAGAAGGCAACGCGCATCACTGGTGGAAATCAATGGAGTGCCAGTTGGGTACGCGTCAGACTTGGAAACAATTCTTGGAAAGCTTTGAGAGAAAGTACTTCCCGGATACTGTAAGGGACGCATTGTACGATCAGTTCCTCCATCTAGAGCAAGGGGACAAGACGGTTGATGAGTATGACGCAGAATTTAGCCGTCTCAGTAAGTATGGCACAGTCCTAATACCTAATGACTTAGAGAAGGTTAAGAGGTTTCACCGCGGGCTGACTCAGGAGCTCCAGTACTACACTAGCTCCCAGTCCCGGATCTCTTATGCCGAGCTATTGACAGAGGCCAGGATCCAGGAGGCCATCAGCAAGGGAAACGGAATTCAACAGAGAAGTCACCAAGGACCAGTAAGGATACAGCAAGGAGGACCCATTCGACACCCTTTGACACGCCAGCAATCAGATAGTGCTGCACCATATCCAACCAAGAAGCTCCGTACTTGTCACTATTGTGGAAGGACAGGTCATATTCATAGAGACTGTCATCGTCGATTGGGGCTGTGCATGATATGTGGATCAAGTCACCATCAAGCCCGAGAATGTCCTAAACAGAACCAGAGACCTATGGCATTAGAATCCGGAACACCGCATACACCCTCAAGTATAGAAGACCAAAGGGACCCACCACTGCTTCTACAGTCTGCACAAATGGAGGGGACTAGACCCCAGTTGAATAACCAAGGACAAGGCCAAGCACTCATTATGACAAGTATGGGAGAGCAGACACAGGAAGCCGTAGATACAGGTACGACCTTTTTGTTATAACTGTCTTTGCATACTCATAACTCCATTGTGACACAAGCTCTTAGATGCACAAATAGATATAGAATTATATATATGGTAGTCTAGCAGTTATGAGGATATATTTCTACTCTATCCAGATGGCATACACGCGATGCTAATGGATGACGGGAGTAGCAGTAGTAGTATTCTTCCCCTATCCTTATCTCGCCCTCTTGGGTGACTCATCTCCTCCTTTTGTATTCATTCCTTATCTCGTGCGTAACTCTTCCTATCATAGTCATATCTTTCGTAGCATTATGAATTGTTTTATATCAACCTCACCCCTATTTTGTTAGTTAAACATAAATGTGTTAGTAATGCTTGATAACTAAGGATGAGTTCTTAATATATATATGCACTATAGCAATATCTATATTCTTTATTAGTTTAACCCTTAAGTAGTACCATGTAGCATAGTAGTAACTGTTAGATTATTTGAGCTAGATCATGCCCCTAATAGTTAGTCAAGACCTTAAGTGTCTCCCTAAAAACTTAGACTATGCCTAGGAAAGAGTTGAAGGCACTTGTTACGAACTGATGACTATGACAAATCGCCGGCGAGGTAGCGACAGTTGCCGCCAGACGATTTTGGTAGAGTAGTCGAATTACTTGCAGCCATACTGGCCAGGTGGCGTGGCAGTATTAGACTATGATACTTGACGGTTATGGGAAAAGTCATAGTTATGAGATTCCAGACAGGTATCCCAAGATTCTCGACCCAATAAATATAATTGCCTTACAATCTAGACAATAGCTTCAAAGAAGGTGACCACTAGTAGAATTCTTGTAAGTTGGGTAGTGTAGACAAGTTAGAGGATGATAGAATAGTGTATGGACAATAGATGAGAAAGTGTTAGAATGGCAGACCATGAGTTTAAGAATCCTGCTAGACACCAAAGTAGTGTAATAGTTCTAGTTATCATTATGAATATGGGTTAGTGTCAATTTCGAGGACGAAATTTTTGTAAGTTGGGTAGAATATAAAACCCCTATTTCTAAAAACCGTATTTATTATTTTTTTATTTTTTTATTATTTAATAATTTAATTATGGTAATTATGTGCTAAATAGAAGAAATATATTTTTATTAATTTTTAGTTTAGGTGTTCGGGCACTTAGAGGACTTATGGGACCATCAGGAATTTTTCGAAATTTATTCCATGTAGGAGACCCCTTGAGCAGTTGCTAGCCTAATGGTGTGCATTATTCTAATCCATAAATTTTCTTAGGAGTATATATATATAATATATATGTATACAAAAATATATATGTATATATATACTTAGAAAGAAAAAGAAAAGAAAGTAAAAGAAATATTATTAAAGTATTAAATAAGGTTTACTAATAATAATACTATAATAATAATAACACTAGTTCCTTAGCAACTTGCACTTTAGCATCCGCCAACAGCAACTTTTGCTTGCTAGGCCGCCCCCCTTTAATAACTTGCTGCTCCCAAACAGGACCCGCCCCTTCTACTTTAGCAAATGCTAACCATCCCGACCCCCCTTTATGCGGCCGCTCCATACCTCTCTCTCTCCCTATAATATATATATATATATATATATATATATATATATATATATATTATTTCACAAAAAAACCCTAACCTAGAATTTTCAGACCTCCTCTTCCCATCTAGAGCCGTCACCGCAGCCAGAGAAGCCCCCCAAGCCATCCAACCATCCCGTCGACTCCGACCTCGCGAACTGCAAATTCCCACTCGAGGCACCTTCGCTCCGGCGTGATTTTCCGTCGACTCGCTCATCCAAACGCTGTTCCGTTTTCATAGGTATGATCATCCCTTAACCCTCTCTAATATTCGTTTTATAGCCAACCTCGGAAAACGTGTGTCCCTAGGTGAAAAATAGCGTCCAAAGTGGACGGACAAACCCAATTCTGGAATCGCAGAATTCCAGAATGACCACCCATATTTCCGAGTTCGTATCTCCCACCATAGAGATCCGAATTCGGTGATTCTTTTTGATACCTGTAGAATACCTGACCTAGTTTATTTTTTGTAAAATAACCCTATGTTATTAGTCGCTGTGGACATAATTATACTCGTCACAAAACTGCATGCACCCACTTTTTCCGGTTTTCCAAAAGTTGGAAAATGGAGCGCGCCCCGCCAAACGGGACCGCCCCGCCGTGTGCCAAGTATACCGAATGGTGCACGCAGCATAACCGAACACGAGAAAATTTGTGGGGACTGATTCGGACGCGTGTGCGCGCCGAAATCAGGCCGTATCGGCGGACACATTTCGTTTTGCAATTTTTGTGGAACTCGCACGTATTTTGTGCACGCTTGTCAGATTGCGACGAAACTTGTGCCACTGGACTCATGGTAACGCGCTGGTCCTGTGACCCAATTTTCACGCATTTCTGAGACGGTTGACCAGATCGCCAATTGGCGGGCCCCACAGTTGACTTTTTGGACAAAATTGTGTACGACTCATCGAAATCCACATTTGGACATACCGTTGGGTTCGTATTGACATTTAGAGTTATTTAACCCATAGTTTGTCCCATTTAGAGACTGTTACCCTCGGCACGCTTTTTGGTGCAAAGTGGGCCACACGTGGACCCCACTTTTGCTCGAAATTACCGTTTTGCCCCTGTGTCCAAATTGGACGAAAGGGATGTGCTTTTTAGCTATTTTGCTTATTCTGGGAACGTTGGTGATGTTTATTTTAGCATCCGGATACATTTGTTCTGTGGCCATAGCTTTTGATCTTGTGCGTTGACATCTGGACAGTACACCTTGCAGTTTTCTTACCAGGCAAGATACCTTGCCAAATTGTTTACAGTACTTTGCATGCTATTTATATTTCTGTTTATTCATTGCATGTGTAGTCTCGTTCAGTTATATTCATTGCATGTGTAGTTCGTTCAGTCATTACTATATATATTAGATATGTTGACACACACTTGACACTTAGTATCATAGAGGACAATTATTAGGCGTATGGGCTTTTAACCACTCTGGTAAACCGTAGTATATAGCTCGCACTACGGGCGTGTGTCGCGCTGGTCGCTACCCCCGCGGTATGTCGATTTCTGGAGTCTCGCTGGTCGCTACCCACGCGGTATGTTGATTTCTGATGTCCATTGACGTGTGTGTGAGTTGTGAGGTAGATCGAGTAGCCTACCCTTGCCCATACGTCGAAAAGTTGTCCTCATTTGCATTCATATAGATTGTCTGGTACAGCGTACTTATTTATTTTCAAATTATATGCATGTTTACTGTATTCAAGTTGGCTCGTATTTTCTGTATCTTGTTACGTCCCTCTGAGGACCTGGTCCTCTGCCAGGTGTATCTGCTCTTGAGTATTTGCAGGAGTACGGGCCTGGACCTGACGCATTCTTTTCTGTCGAGGAGGTCTTACCTTCTGAGCATCGTTGATTATCTAGCGATGGATTCTTTTAGCTGATACACTTCTGTCTTCACATTATTTTATATTGGAGATTTTATACTCCTCTCTCATTTTAGTTTTGGTTATAGTCTTTGGTAGTGGATTTGTCTCCACCCGACTATTATTTTAGATATTTCAGACTCCTTATTCTAGTTTAGTATTTCTTTTCTATGACTTGTTGTGTGGATAAGATTAGCATATCTGTGACTTGTGACATTATATATACCACATGTGAGTTATATTCATATTACAGCGTACGTATGGGTTATGGTTTCCATATATTGGAGTTGCCATATCCATGCGGTTGGCATGCTTACGTGTTCCTAGTCCTACGTATTTGGGACTGGGGCATGACATGTTTTTGTGGTGGCCCATGCAGGTCGAGTTAGCCGTCTCGGTTACGTCACTGTACCGAGCGGGCCTGCACCTAGGATTAGAATTTTAGATCTCATCCACACTTGACAATAACTTACCTTCCTTCCAACATGTCCTACTTAAGTTTTTGCATCCTGCTTGATTCATGTACTCTTCTTAATCCTTCATCCATCTCTTGCCGAGAGATGAATTTGAATAACGGGCATGCCGCCACCGGGGACAATACGTCTCCAGGGGACGACGACCAACCGCTAGGAGTGACCTCAACGACACCTCTTTTTTCCGGACCGGATGGACTGACTAACAATCAAATTCCATCAACTCCTTCCACGATACCTAATGGGACATTTCCAGCTCCACTAGCACGGCAGGATGGCCAGACACAGCTGTTCCAATTCTTCCAGATGATAATACAGGAACAAAGGCAGCAGGCAGCCGAGCAGAGGCAGCAAACAGCAGAGCAAAGGCTAGAATTTCTGGCAGCGCTTGAGAGAATGGCTGCACTAGCCCCTGCACCAACCCAGGCACTAGTTTCAGTACCACAAGCTCGGGTTGGTTCAGTCAAGGACTTTGTGCAGATGGGCCTAAGCCATATAAGGGTAATGAGAGTCCAGAGGAGACCACGAACTGGATTGCCAATACCAAGAAGTTGTTAGAGGCATCACAATTACCTTCTGACCTATGGATGATAGGCGTGAGGACTCAGTTAGAAGGCAACGCGCATCACTGGTGGAAATCAATGGAGCACCAGTTGGGTACGCGTCAGACTTGGGAACAATTCTTGGAAAGCTTTGAGAGAAAGTACTTCCCGGATACTGTAAGGGACGCATTGTACGATCAGTTCCTCCATCTAGAGCAAGGGGACAAGACGGTTGATGAGTATGACGCAGAATTTAGCCATCTCAGTAAGTATGGCACAGTCCTAATACCTAATGACTTAGAGAAGGTTAAGAGGTTTCACCGCGTGCTGACTCAGGAGCTCCAGTACTACACTAGCTCCCAGTCCCGGATCTCTTATGCCGAGCTATTGACAGAGGCCAGGATCCAGGAGGCCATCAGCAAGGGAAACGGAATTCAACAGAGAAGTCACCAAGGACCAGTAAGGATACAGCAAGGAGGACCCATTCGACACCCTTTGACACGCCATCAATCAGATAGTGCTGCACCATATCCAACCAAGAAGCTCCGTACTTGTCACTATTGTGGAAGGACAGGTCATATTCATAGAGACTGTCATCGTCGATTGGGGCTGTGCATGATATGTGGATCAAGTCACCATCAAGCCCGAGAATATCCTAAACAGAACCAGAGACCTATGGCATTAGAATCCGGAACACCGCATACACCCTCAAGTATAGAAGACCAAAGGGACCCACCACTGCTTCTACAGTCTGCACAAATGGAGGGGACTAGACCCCAGTTGAATAACCAAGGACAAGGCCAAGCACTCATTATGACAAGTATGGGAGAGCAGACACAGGAAGCCGTAGATACAGGTACGACCTTTTTGTTATAACTGTCTTTGCATACTCATAACCCCATTGTGACACAAGCTCTTAGATGCACAAATAGATATAGAATTATATATATGGTAGTCTAGCAGTTATGAGGATATATTTCTACTCTATCCAGATGGCATACACGCGATGCTAATGGATGACGGGAGTAGCAGTAGTAGTATTCTTCCCCTATCCTTATCTCACCCTCTTGGGAGACTCATCTTCTCCATTTGTATTCATTCCTTATCTCGTGCGTAACTCTTCCTATCATAGTCATATCTTTCGTGGCATTATGAATTGTTTTATATCAACCTCACCCCTATTTTGTTAGTTAAACATAAATGTGTTAGTAATGCTTGATAACTAAGGATGAGTTCTTAATATATATATGCACTATAGCAATATCTATATTCTTTATTAGTTTAACCCTTAAGTAGTACCATGTAGCATAGTAGTAATTGTTAGATTATTTGAGCTAGATCATACCCCTAATAGTTAGTCAAGATCTTAAGTGTCTCCCTAAAAACTTAGACTATGCCTAGGAAAGAGTTGAAGGCACTTGTTACGAACTGATGACTATGACAAATCGCCAGCGAGGTAGCGACAGTTGCCACCAGACGATTTTGGTAGAGTAGTCGAATTACTTGCAGCCATACTGGCCAGGTGGCGTGGCAGTATTAGACTATGATACTTGACGGTTATGGGAAAAGTCATAGTTATGAGATTCCAGACAGGTATTCCAAGATTCTCGATCCAATAAATATAATTGCCTTACAATCTAGACAATAGCTTCAAAGAAGGTGACCACTAGTAGAATTCTTGTAAGTTGGGTAGTGTAGACAAGTTAGAGGATGATAGAATAGTGTATGGACAATAGATGAGAAAGTGTTAGAATGGCAGACCATGAGTTTAAGAATCCTGCTAGACACCAACGTAGTGTAATAGTTCTAGTTATCATTATGAATATGGGTTAGTGTCAATTTCGAGGATGAAATTTTTGTAAGTTGGGTAGAATATAAAACCCCTATTTCTAAAAACCGTATTTATTATTTTTCTATTTTTTTATTATTTAATAATTTAATTATGGTAATTATGTGCTAAATAGAAGAAATATATTTTTATTAATTTTTATTTTAGGTGTTCGGGCACTTAGAGGACTTATGGGACCATCAGGAATTTTTCGAAATTTATTCCATGTAGGAGATCCCTTGAGCAGTTGCTAGCCTAATGGTGTGCATTATTCTAATCCATAAATTTTCTTAGGAGTATATATATATAATATATATGTATACAAAAATATATATGTATATATATACTTAGAAAGAAAAAGAAAAGAAAGTAAAAGAAATATTATTAAAGTATTAAATAAGGTTTACTAATAATAATACTATAATAATAATAACACTAGTTCCTTAGCAACTTGCACTTTAGCATCCGCCAACAGCAACTTTTGCTTGCTAGGCCGCCCCCCTTTAATAACTTGCTGCTCCCAAACAGGACCCGCCCCTTCTACTTTAGCAAATGCTAACCATCCCGACCCCCCTTTATGCGGCCGCTCCATCCCTCTCTCTCTCCCTATAATATATATATATATATATATATATATATATATATATATATATATATATATATATATATATATATATATATTATTTCACAAAAAAACCCTAACCTAGAATTTTCAGACCTCCTCTTCCCATCTAGAGCCGTCACCGCAGCCAGAGAAGCCCCCCAAGCCATCCAACCATCCCGTCGACTCCGACCTCGTGAACTGCAAATTCCCACTCGAGGCACCTTCGCTCCGGCGTGATTTTCCGTCGACTCGCTCATCCAAACGCTGTTCCGTTTTCATAGGTATGATCATCCCTTAACCCTCTCCAATATTCGTTTTATAGCCAACCTCGAAAAACGTGTGTCCCTAGGTGAAAAATAGCGTCCAAAGTGGACGGACAGACCCAATTCTGGAATTGCAGAATTCCAAAATGACCATCCATATTGCCGAGTTCGTATCTCCCACCACAGAGATCCGAATTCGGTAATTCTTTTTGATACCTGTAGAATACCTGACCTAGTTTATTTTTTGTAAAATAACCCTATATTATTATTCGCTGTGGACATAATTATACTCGTCACAAAACTGCGCGCACCCACTTTTTCCGGTTTTCCAAAAGTTGGAAAATAGAGCGCGCCCCGCCAAACGGGACCGCCCCGCCGTGTGCCAAGTGTACCAAATGGTGCACGCAGCATAACCGGACACGAAAAAATTTGTGGCGACTGATTCGGACGCGTGTACGCGCCGGAATTAAGCCGTATCCGCGGACACATTTCGTTTCGCAACTTTTGTGAAACTAGTGCGTATTTTGTGCACGCTTGTCAGATTGCGATGAAACTTGTGCCACTGGACTCGTGGTAACGCGCTGGTCCTGTGACCCAATTTTTACGCATTTCTGAGATGGTTGACCAGATAGCCAATTGGCGGGCCCTATAGTTGACTTTTTGGACAAAATTGTGTACGACTTATCGGAATCCACATTTGGACATACCGTTGGGTTCGTATTGACATTTAGAGTTGTTTGACCCATAGTTTGTCCCATTTAGAGACTGTTACCCTCGGCACGCTTTTCGGTGCAAAGTGGGCCACACGTGGACCCCACTTTTGTCCGAAATTACCGTTTTGCCCCTGTGTCCAAATTGGACGAAAGGGATGTACTTTTTAGCTATTTTGCTTATTCTGGGAACGTTGGTGATATTTATTTCAGCATCCGAATATATTTTTTCTGTGGCCATAGCTTTTGATCCTGTGCGTTGACATCTGGACAGTACACCTTGCAGCTTTCTTACCAGACAAGATACCTTGCCAAATTGTTTACAGTACTTTGCATGCTATTTATATTTCTGTTTATTTATTGCATGTGTAGTCTCGTTCAGTTATATTCATTGCATGTGTAGTTCGTTCAGTCATTACTATATATATTAGATATGTTGACACACACTTGACACTTAGTATCATATAGGACAATTATTAGGCGTATGGGCTTTTAACCACTCTGGTAAACCGTAGTATATAGCTCGCACTACGGGCGTGTGTCGCGCTGGTCGCTACCCCCGCGGTATGTCGATTTCTGGAGTCTCGCTGGTCGCTACCCCCGCGGTATGTCGATTTCTGATGTCCATTGACGTGTGTGTGAGTTGTGAGGTAGATCGAGTAGCCTACCCTTGCCCATATGTCGAAAAGTTGTCCTCATTTGCATTCATATAGATTGTCTGGTACAGCGTACTTATTTATTTTCAAATTATATGCATGTTTACTGTATTCAAGTTGGCTCGTATTTTCTGTATCTTGTTACGTTCCTCTGAGGACCTGGTCCTCTGCCAGGTGTATCTGCTCTTGAGTATTTGCAGGAGTACGGGCCTGGACCTGACGCATTCTTTTCTGTCGAGGAGGTCTTACCTTCTGAGCATCGTTGATTATCTAGCGATGGATTCTTTTAGCTGATACACTTCTGTCTTCACATTATTTTATATTGGAGATTTTATACTCCTCTCTCATTTTAGTTTTGGTTATAGTCTTTGGTAGTGGATTTGTCTCCACCCGACTATTATTTTAGATATTTCAGACTCCTTATTCTAGTTTAGTATTTCTTTTCTATGACTTGTTGTGTGGATGAGATTAGCATATCTGTGACTTGTGACATTATATATACCACATGTGAGTTATATTCATATTACAGCATACGTATGGGTTATGGTTTCCATATATTGGAGTTGCCATATCCATGCGACTGGCATGCTTACGTGTTCCTAGTCCTACGTATTTGGGACTGGGGCGTGACAGGGGATGTGGGTGCTCAGGTTTCAGAGTAGTCCAGTACTTGTGGAGAGTGTTATTAGTAGTGGAGGTGAGTGTTCTCAGATATTATGGGTGATCGGACAATTTATAGGTGACAACAGCTGCTGTAGTACCAATAATTAGAAGAGCAGCATCAACAACAAGCATTAACAGCAGCAGTAGCATGAAAGCATAGTAGCAGCATCAACATTTAGTTGCAACAACAGCAGCAATTTGTAATTAGAGCAACAGACAATAGAGAGGCAAGACAGCAGCTGTTTGCAATGCCTACAAATGGCATCAGCCTAGGCAGCACCTGATGGGGGTAGCAGCATCTAATGCATGAGAGGAAGGGTGGGCATGGTGTGGGGTAGAAGCAATTATATGTGAGTTATGTGAGGAATATTGAGTAGTACATCGATAGTAGATCGTGGCTAGGGAGCAGTTAATTATATTTCCTTTATACTTCATAGTCGTTGATTTGGAGAGTTCCTTTGATATTATATATATAGGATATGGTCGGGATGTTGGATTATATGAGAAGTGCTGCAGGTAGTGTGGAAGAGTGGCAATTTGGTTATGACACGACACAGGACATGACACAGACCCTAACCCAAAGTCGAGACACGACACAGACCCTAACCCTATCTGAGTTAATTAGACGCAGTTTTGGGTATCAAGTGAGGTATTGTGCAGTGCACACTTGTGCACAGTGCAGTGAGTGTATGTGTGTATGTATATCTCGGTGCTGCGGACACTAACCCTATCATAATCCTAACTCGAACACATACAGACACACACGTGGACACTAACACTAACCCAAACTTGGACACGCGAACACACTAACACGCATACACCAACCCTAACACAGACACGAACACACACACACACATGTTTGTATCATGTCATCTCATGATACGTATGGTAAAATTGTAGGACACATGGATATGAAAGGTTAGGACACGATATCAAGGATAAGGTTGTAAGCATTTTATCGGACACGGACACACGCATACATGTCAAGTACTGTGGATATCCAGGAGTATATCAGTGAGTGTCAACTATGTATCTTGGACCAAAAAAATTGACACTGGATATCCATGACTTGACATTTCAATTAGAAAGTCATAGCCTAAACAAATATCAAGTGTGGATATCCAGGATACAGAGTTGACACTCACTGATACACTGCAATATGAGTATCTAGGATACAAAGTTGAACGAAGAAGTATCAGTGCTAGGACTATGTGTATCAGTGCATGTACGGTATTCCTGAGCATTCTTATGTGTGTGTGTAGACGAGTAGGTGTATAACATAATTGAGCATTCCTGAGTACCAATGCTAGGACTAGGAGTACTAGTGCATGTACTGTATTTAAACGAAGAAGATAAATTTTCAGAAGAGGATTAAAAATATCAATATAAAATCCATTTAGACTTGTGACATGTACTGTAATTTAACTATTTTCTTGAATGATGTATATTCATCTTTGCATATCTGGAGTGAGTGTCATTTGGATAATGTACACTACCAAATATTCATATGAGTATATACTTGAACGATGTCTATTCATCTTTGCAGAAGTATCTAGAAATGGATATGAATTACTATCTGTGTCATCGTTCGTTGATGTACAACCGTCATCCTGATAACATTTGCAGTGTGCGAGAATAAATTTATAGAGGGTGTACAATAGTTCCTACAGTTCGCTAAGGCGTTCCCTTAGTACATGGACGGTACCAAAATTAAGTGTCCGTGTGTGAGATATTGCAACTTGAAATATCATCCAGAAGTGGAAGTCACATATCATTTGTAATCGAAGGGTTTCACGTCAAATTACTATCAGTGGACCGGGCATAAGAGAACTTGTGTCTTTAGCATCAGAGTCAGAGACTTATGTGGAGCCATATATGGATGTCCATGACCACGCTGTTTCCGACGATGGATGGGTGAACATGGTTTTTGATGTGGCAGGCCTAGTTTTAATCCGGACAATCATGATGCAGCTGAGGAGGCACCTAATGCCGATGCTGCACAGTTCATGGAGTTGCTGGAGAATACAATGACTCCATTATATCCTGGTTGTGAGGATCATTCACCGTTGGAGGTGGTTACAAGATTGTTGAGCATCATGTCCGATTTTAACATGTCGCAAGAATGCTATAATCGACTGATGGATTTGATTATAAAGATCTTGTAAGAAGGTGCAAACTTTCCTAAAGACTTCTACCGATCTAAGAGGATGGTGAGATCGCTCTGGATGGAATACGAGAAAATTGATGCATGTCGCACCCATAACTGGACGTAGAGGAGTATATTCCGGGATCTGCCATATTGGAGCACAAATCTGATCAGACATAACCTTGATGTCATGCATATCGAGAAGAATGTGTTTGATAACATAATTAATACTATAATGGAGGTAAAGGAAAAGACGAAAGACAATCCGAAGGCCAGTTTGGACTTAGAAGAAATATGTAGACGTCCTGCGTTGCATTTGATAGAGGAGGGAAATGGAAAGTTAAAATAGCCTAAGTCAATTTTCTCACTGGAGAAGGAGGATAAATAGAGACTTTGTAGGTGGATTCATAGTCTAAATTTTTTAGACGGGTACGTGTCGAACTTGAGAAGATGCGTCGACCTCAAGGAGAACAAACTGGCGGGTATGAAGAGCCACGATTTTCAGGTATTCATGGAGAGGTTAACTCCGATTGTATTTCGAGAATTCTTACCACAGGTTATTTGGGATCCATTGACAGAGCTCAGCATATTCTTCAGAGATCTTTGTTCTACTACGTTGCTCGTCGATCGTCTAGAAAAGTAAGAGAAGGACATTGTGGTAACACTGTGCAAGCTCGAGAAGGTGTTTTCTCCTGGATTCTTCGACTCCATGGAGCATTTGCCAATTCATCTTTCCTATGAGGCACGTGTTGGTGGTACTATCGGTTATCGGTGGATGTACCCATTCGAGCGGTATCTGAATCACCTAAAGAGAAAGGTAAAAGTATATTACCTTTGGATCTACTACTCTGATGCTCCAGATGAGAGGAAGGCATTGTAGTTTGCGCACTTCATGGTAAAAGTATATTATATCAATAATCTAATTACGCATATTATATAACTTACTAAATTACTTCTTGTAGCAAACATATTTTTATCCACCTCACCGGGCCTAGTTGATCGAGCAGATATTTTCTGCCGTTGCCGCCAAACTGATCCGTGATGCTCTGGATGACCAGAAGGCTCGTGATCACGAAGGAAAATCGATCCAAGGTTGGATCATGCCTGAGCAGTAGACTGCGATGAGGGTAGATTCGACGATCCGAGGTACAAGGAAAGGTCTGAGAAGGCCAAGGCGGCTAGGAAGAAGACAGCAAAGTGGTGTGGTGGCTCAATTTCGATGACAAAATATTTTCGTCGTTTTGTATATTTTTTATTTAAGATATATTATTTTAATGCAAGTACGATAAAATTGTAGTAGGATAAAATATTTAATTTTAGTACTAAATAATATATTTTTAATAGGTACAGAGGAGTGAGGATGCCAACATGATGACCGTCTTCCTAGCCACCCATCGAAAGGGCGGGAATCTCATTGATGAGAGGGCCTCGAAGACCTATGTAAGCATTACTTTTTTGTGTGTTAATTTTAATATAACTTAGGAAATATGCAAATAAATATCCATGTAGTTAGTAATAAGTACCTTAGACACATTAACAATTATTGAGTATCCAAACTTTTCTAGGACGAGTATCTTAGACTGCGTGAGCGGGCGACTGCTAGTGCACCTACAACGAAAGAGGTCGGTACTTCCTCGCAGGCCTCTCCAGCTCCGTCGACGGACGAGCTATGGGTGACCTCCGCTGGTGGTCTCCAGAGGGGTACGTACTATGGTACAGGATCCTATAGCGCCCTTGTTGCGACACAGTCCTCTAAGGCCTCCACTACAAGTGTGCATTCCCCACAGCCCTCGCAGGTGTCGGCTCGAGTCCAGGAGACCGTTGACCGTCAGATTGTGTCTTTCCATGATGAGTTGCTGCGAAGGATGGAGGAGCAGCCCCTGTCCAAGCCGCAGGCGGACGATGCGACACTCATCGCATGATTTGATACCCTCGAGCGCAGCATCATGGAGCTCAGGGATATGACAACTGATCTTAGAGCGTCGACAGAGCTCAGCGTGACGGAGTTGCAGCATCACAACTGTCCATGGGCGAGAGGCTGACGATGATGCATGATTCAATGGTTCATAGCAGTACGAGGTTGTTATCTACCATGGATTCATACAACCATCGACTAGCAGCATTAGAGCACATACGTCCTCCTGGTGCGCCTTCATCGATACAGACTCCACCGACGTCACTGCCTTCTCCATCGACATCGGTGTCGATTTCACGGGAGCAGTATGATTTGTTCTTATCCCTGATGCGCGACGGTGGTCATCCTCCTGCAGATCCGCAATAGTCCTAGTTAGGATAGTTTACTAATTGTTTGTGTTTTGACCTATGATATTTGGTATTTTATGAATATTCTTTATTTTTGAGGCTTTCAGACTTTATTTCTTGCACTTAGTTGTGTGAATATTTATTCTATTCTTTACGACGAGATTTTCTCCAAACTTGGTTTGTAATCCCAATATTTCATTTTCTTCAAATTTTACTACATTATTCATATTAAATGTATGTTAATTTACCGGTATTGAGTGTTCCACCGAAGGGGTCGACGAACCCATGAAGTTCAACGGAGAGTTGCTCTGGGTCAATTTATATAAGTTATGAATTCATAAACTGCAGCAAGATTGGTTTGGAAACTATTTTATATTTTATTTTTTATTTTTCACTGAAAATTTAGCGACATTTAATTACGTTTAGCGATGTTTATATTCGTCGCTAAATTCGTCGCTAATTATGTCGCTAAATAAGTAGCTAAATACGTCGCTGAATGTTGCTAAATTGCTGACATGTCAGTATTTTCCAGGTCAATAAAACGTTGCTAAATGTGTTGCAAAACGTCGCTAAGTAGAAAAAATTTAGCGACGTTTAGTGACACACAACACGTCGCTAATTTAGCTACGTTGCGTCGCTAAACGTCGCTAATATAAAAAATATTAGCGATACATATACGTCGCTATAGCGACGTTTTGCGATATTTTTCCTGTCAGCGACTAACTTAAACGCGACTTCATTGAAACGTCGCTAATTACGTCGCTAAATTTTTTAGCGACGTTTGTATGCCATTTAGCTACATTTTCAGACGTCGTTAATTTGACTTATTCTAGTAGTGTGTTCGCATTGTTTGCAGATGAGCATCATCATTATATAGTAGACGGCCTCAAGTTAATATTGTTATACACTCAGAAGAATTAGGATGGTTACAATTTATTTGACTAACTCAAGGATGCTTAAGATATTATAAAGACTAAGTATTTTGGTTATATTTTGATATGTTGTTGGATGTTTATGGTGTACGGACGCATTTTTTGTTAATATAAAAGTTGTATATTATAGTTATTTGATGTTTGTGATATTCTGGAATATAATGATATTGTGTTTGGTAACTAGCAAATGGAAGCATATATAGTATATTATTATAAACATGTTTCTCTTAACGGTTGTAAAACGTCAACAAAATGTCATTATTGACGGTTTTTGAACAACAATAAATGGTTTCTTGACGGTTTTTAAACATCAAGAAATATTTTTCTTGACGATTTTTCCCCATCAAGAATGAACTTTCTTGACGGTCATTACCCGTAATCTAGGCCACAGTCAAGAAAAATTTTCATTTACCTTGATGGTTTTCGGTTAAGTATTCTTGACGGGTTGAAACCGTCAAGAAAGACTTGTAACTTGACGGTTTAAAACCGTCAAGAAAATAAAACCAGAAACCGTTAAGAAAAGTAGGAACTTTTCTTGACTGTGGCCTAGATGACGGATCCAGAACCGTCAAGAAAACTCATTTTTCTTGTAGTATATATATATATATATATATATATACGCGCGCACGAGGAGCCATAGCTATTTTACTGATTTGCAAAAAGATGAGTTCCAACTCAGGGCAAAAAGATGAGTTCCAACTCAGGTTACATCCAAAGGAAGACTAGAAAAACACAAAAAACACATAGCGTCCAGGGGCAATCCTGAGACCTAGCTTTGCATGCTATCCGACCGTGATCTCTCCACAAACACTGGTATAGGATCTTTGAGATGCTTACAAGCCACAAGAGCCTTCCTTGACTATATTTGCACTTCAAAGACTAGTTGCACGACTGTGAATCTGTATTCTCATACCACCATTTATTATGATTCTTCCTAAGTACCATCTTTGGAATTGTTGCAGGAAACCCAACACTCTTCCCCGGATATAGAAAGCCCCCTCAAAAAAGTTCCATACCTCCCGAGCTAATTCTCCTTATGAGCTATAGTTTCATTAGATCTAGCTTTACAGCAATGACAACACGACGCAAGGGCATACCTTAAGGATTGTACATTATCATCAGTAGGCACTTTGTTGTGTAAAATCCTACAAAGAAAAATTGACCATTTGGAAGGGATGCATGGACTCCATACATGAGTGAACTTAGGATTCTCAGGCACACGTAGGCAGATATTTTCCTAAGCCGACGATACCGCAAAGAGCCTAGAGCTCTGAGGCGACCAGAACAGAGTGTCCTCCCTACTTTGCAGTCTGATGTTGCTGGCTCACACATCTTTCCCAATGTCCTCCCCCGACCGATTAGATATCAGGGGTAAATCCCAATTACACCCGGCGTTCGCTAAATCTTTAATATGCCTGAGGAAAGCATTGGTGGTATTTTGTAGAATCAACCCAACTTCAAGCCATTGCTCGAAGAAAGTTCTCGACAACCCTTCTTTGGGTTAAAGACGAATGAACCTTTCCCCAAGCCTCCTGGCCTCGTAACAGTCTTCGCCAAATCTGAGAGGAACCCGATGAGCTATCGACTTTGGTTGGTTGGTTCTATGGGAAGTATTTAGCCTTCATGAAGTTCGTCCATAGTGCATCCGTAGACCTGAGTTTCCACCACTGTTAACAATAAAGGCATCCATCACATCTTGAAGTTGTCTAATGCCCATGCCACCCTCTATTATAGTCGCTAGCTAAGCCAAGAGCGCTTATGGATACCATCCTTAGCACCCCAAAAGAACCCATCAAACATTGATTCTGTTTGTTTAAGGATTCCTATAAGAGGGTTGCTAGCAGCAAGACATTACACGGAGACTGAGGACAAAACTGAATTAAGGAGGACGAGCTTACCACTATAGGAGAGAATTTTATTGTACCACCCGCTAATCCTGGAACGGACTTTGTCAAGCAGTTCCTGAAAAATCCCTGTATTTTGTCTCCCCAGCATAAGGGTCAGCCCAAATATGATAACAGTGGGTGCTTCACTTGAAATCCTACCACTTCCTACCGATCCATAGCCCAATCTGGGGGAAAGGATTCAGAAGTGTATATGGCTGATTTTACCCCCATTGATACGTGTAAAGAAATGATAAATATGGAAAAAAGGTTACTTTTATTATTTTGATGCGTGACCCTTTATATAGCATAGTTTACATCAAAACTAACTCATGAGGGTACTACTGAATCCCTACAATCATGATTAGAGATAATTACAAAAATAAACTAACTCATGAGGTTACAACTGAATCCTACAATCATGGTTAGAGATAATTACAAATCAGAGAAAGACTAAGTCAATAACTTAATACCCTCCCGCAATCTCACGATCGAGTACGAACGAGAAGATTGGACCGTAAGTTTTGAAACCGTGAGGAGCCAACAGCTTTGGTAAAAATGTCCGCTATCTGATCAGCAGATTTGACATGCATAACAATCAGAGCACCTGCCTGAACTTGTTTCCGGACAAAGTGATAGTCGATTTTGATGTGCTTGGACCGTTGGTGAAGGACCGGGTTTGCAGTAAGAAAAGTGGCACTCAGATTATCACAAAGAAGAATGGGAGGACCAGGAGATGGTGCCGCCATTTCCTTGAGAAGCTGTTGAAGCCAAATAAGTTCAGCCGAGGCAAAGGCAATAGCCCTGTACTCAGCCTCAGTACTAGAGCGAGCAACCACATTCTGTTTGCGAGAAGACTGTGGTGCCCCGTTCCCCCTATTCGGGGAGCGCGGCTAAGAAATACTAGACGGTATCGTTCGATCGGGATAGATTGAATCAAGAACTCATCCTCGTTATGGATTTGTCTCTTCGGAATCGATTCCCATATTCAGTGGACCGTGCCCCAAGGATCGACTTAGCGGCAGAGTCAGGAGGGACCTCTCCGCTGCATTCTTTGTTGCCTAGTTTTCGCTGTCGCTTGTTGCTTTCGTGCCTTGAGTTGGTTTTCGGATTTGCTTGGGTTTTCTTGAACGGTTTCGATGGATTTCATTGCTTTCGTTCTTAGGACTGCACTTCAATTCCGATAAGGGAAAGAGAGGAAGAAGTACTGATCAGCTGTTCGTGTCAATACAGGTGAACCAGCTGTAGTCGCCGCTCGAGCGGACTCCTAAAGCACTTCTTTCCTTTTCCTTCCAACTACCAAAAGTGAGTGACTACCAACCCGATTAGCTAGCCCTACTTGCTAGTCTTCACATCTAAATCTTGGGTTCGTGCCTTGCCCGATCAAACGATACCAAGTAAATAACTAAAAGATATCAAGATAATAAGGGAATAGACTTGGAAAATATTGCTTGTCAAATGAAACTTGTGAACGGTTACTTACTTATATGCTTGCTCGTTTGGAATCTTCATCATATGCATAAATATAAGTTAGAATGTATATTTTTTCTTAAAACTGTGCTATGTATAGAACTCATTTTCAATGCAATAACTCAACAGGAAGACTATGCAAAAGTAGATCTTGCCCTGTTATTGCCCTGTGCCTGATTTGCCTCAATGTTAACTTAGTGTACTGCGTTGATCACGGACAACTTGTGCACAAGGTCTTAGTTCCTGCGGACGGTCGCTGGGGCACTGGCACCGATCCGATCCGGACGGAACTCATGATAGTCGCCTGCTTCGGATCGAGTGGCTTGTGGCGCCTCCTGTTCTCTGCGCCGCACGCCATTCCGTCCCGAGACTAGCCCGTCCATTATGACAACGTGCCAGTGATCCCCTCGTATATTTAAACCTGTTGCTACTAACTTGTGTCTTCTTGGCAGGGAAGGCAAGGTAAGTATTATGCAGGTGGTTCAGACGGGCAGGTAAATGTCACCGAACGGTGGCGAGTAATTTTAATGATTCTATATATATGTCTTGCTGTAAAATGAACTAAAGCAAGATAGAAACCCACAAATATGCATGCTTCATTAAAACAACGTGTTGATTGGTATAGTTGGGATAGCTTGCCTTCACCAGTACGTTTCGATGTACTGACCCTCGTTGAAACAGGTTCCCCGCGCTAAGGAGAGCCGAGCGAGGAGCAGGAGACAAACCCCCAATCCAGTCCAGCTGTAGGCACGCCTCGACCGTGCCAACCTTTGAAGCATTTTGAAGAAGAAGAAGAAGCATTTTGAAGATAGAAGCTAGCCACCAAGCAACCATGCAACTTCGTGGCAAAGCAGTCGTTCCGACGCAAGGTCTTATATTTTGAGTTTAGTAAGGATGTAATGTACAGGACTGCTATATCATTTTGTGTCAACACTTTTGTAAGCCCATAGAGGCAATCCTTATGACTCAGTTCAAGGAGTTTGTAATAGATGTTCATATTATCAATAAAAAGAGAACTTTTCCATGTTTCAATATGTGTTTCAATTATCTGCGTACTCTGAATATGTGCTCGCTATGCGAAACAAAAATACTTAGTCTTGTGCGGTGCGCAACCTAGGCCCGCACGGCGGTCACGCCCGGGGGACGACTAACGATTCCACGGGATCGGGGCATGACATGTTGGTATCAGAGCACAGATTCAAAGTTCCTTTGACTCTTAAACTGGAAAAGTTCCCTTAACGATAAATCCCTGTGCGAACTCCTGAACTCGTTAAGGCCAAAATGAGATACGTTCATGCAATAAGTCCATAATACATTATGATCCTGATGTAATTTACCTTTCTTTTAAGGAACGACGCAAGCGCAACCATCAGCGCTGGCGCCAGGCGAGACAAGGACTCAGGAGAGCAGTTCCGGAACTTCAGGAAGCTCTCGGAGCCAACGGGGCATGTCTCGATCAGATTCTCTTCAGCAGGTGATGCAAATGTTCACGAAGCAACGACAGAGGGATGATGCCCGCCAAGCCAAGTTCGAGAGCAACCTAGAGGTCCGGCTCTCAGTCCAACAAAAGCAGGTAGATACCCTGCAGCAGCTTGTTCAGACCCTGGCCTCCAACCATTCTGCCGCAACGACAGCTACACCAGTGGAGCAGCCAGTGCTTGAAGTCGAACCACCGCTAGCGCCAAGGACGAAGGAAGTGACTGCCTTCGCTTTTGGCAACTTCAAGAAGGTCTGTAACACGACATTTAATGGGACTGAGGACCCGATCGTGGCTCTAGATTGGCTCGCCGAGCTTGAAGATCATTTTTCTCTCCTAGAAGTGCCGGAAGACAAGCGCGTCACCTGTGCCCAATTACTGCTCCGCCTCAATGCGCACGACTGGTGGGACGTGCATCGACGATCTCTTCAACTTGGCCATGGAGAGGAGGCGATCGTGTGGACGACTTTTCGTGCCGCGTTCGAGGAGGAGTTTATACCCCCGCCTCTACGCCGTCAACGGGAAAACGATTTTGTCCAACTCCGGCTGGGCAGCATGACGATGAAGCAATACTCGGCAGAATTCAACAAACTGGCCAAATTTGCTACCGCTTATCTACCGGATGCAGCGAGTCGTGCCAGACGATTCGAAGGAGGGCTACGTCCTGGCATTCACGGGCACGTAGCCGTTCTGCAGTATCAGACGATGAGGGAAGTATTAAACCATGCCCTTTCGCTCGAACCGCAGTATCCTCACGTTGCCGCCGGCGCTGTGCAACCTTCCAATCACAAACGCCAAGGCAACGATAGAGGAAACAACGCTGCAAAGCGTCAAAATAACGGCGGTCGTCAGCGAGAAAACCAGGGGCAGCGTTGTACCTACTGCAACAGAAGAGGGCACACCGAGAATGTCTGTCGCAAGCGGCTCGGCACTTGCCTCAGATGCGGTGATCCTGGCCATTAGATTAGCAGCTGTCCGCTTCGTACACCGCAACAACCAGATCAGACTCCGGCTCCTCAGGCAAATCGAGCGGCGCCTCAGCAAGGGTGTAATCAAGCTCAAGGCCGAGTCTATACCTTGACACGGGAAGAAGCTCTAGCTTCGGATACCGTCGTGTCAGGTACCTTACTTTTCAATAATATACCTGCTCGCGTTCTATTTGATTCAGGTGCAACCCATAGCTTTATTTCTACGAACTTCGCCACGGAGAACAATGTTAAAATGACTCCGTTGCATTTAGATTTAAGCGTTAGCACCCCGTGTGGTACAAAAATTCCTATCTGTTCAGCATGCCTAGGCGGTTATATCTGTATTGGGGAGAGAAAGCTGTCACTTGATGTTTTAGTTCTTAATGTACGGGACTATGATATTATTTTGGGAATGGACTGGCTAGACGCGTGCGCGGCAACTATTGAGTGTGCAGAGAAGCGAGTCATTTTCCGTCTGCCCGGAGAAGCCGTGTTCTGTTACACCAGTAGTCGAGCGAACAATGCGACCAGGGCCTGCATGGTAATTTCGGCAAAATCTGCTCGGCGAATGCTCTACACAGGCTGCGAGGGATTCCTAGCATCGGTTCGGGACACACGGCAGGACTACGCAAACGTCGAGTCAACTTCCGTTGAGGCAGAGTTCCCCGATGTGTTCCCAAGCGAACTACCCGGTATGCCGCCAGACCGAGAGATTGAATTCACTATAGACACATTTCCAAATACACAGCCGATTTCAAAGCCTCCGTACAGAATGGCACCTGCAGAGCTGAATGAATTAAAGCGCCAACTCCAGGAATTACTTGATCGCGGGTTCATCCGTCCGAGCATGTCTCCTTGGGGTGCTCCCGTGCTCTTTGTGAAGAAAAAGGACGGAACTCTACGCCTCTGCATAGACTATAGGGAATTAAACAAAGTCACAATCAGGAACAAATATCCTCTGCCACGGATAGATGACTTGTTTGATCAGTTACAAGGGGCAACGGTGTTTTCTAAAATTGATCTTCGCTCGGGTTATCACCAGCTGAAGATTAAGCCAGAAGACGTGCCCAAGACTGCTTTCAGAACCCGCTACGGCCATTACGAGTTTTCCGTGATGCCGTTTGGACTGATGAATGCTCCTGCTGCATTCATGGATACGATGAACCGTGTCTTTAGGCCTTTCATCGATAAATTCGTGGTGGTGTTTATCGATGACATCTTAGTGTACTCGAAGACTAGGGATGAGCACGCAGGACACCTGCGGATGGTGCTGCAAACCCTTCGAGACCACAAGTTGTATGCCAAATTAAGTAAATCAGAATTTTGGCTAGACAGTATCTCGTTTTTGGGGCATATCATCTTCTCGGAAGGCATCTCAGTTGATCCGAAGAAGATAGAAGCAATCACGCAGTGGAAACGACCGGAGTCAGCTAGCGACATCCGAAGTTTCCTAGGTCTGGCAGGGTACTACCGGAGATTTATACAAAATTTTGCTAGGATTGCTTCGCCCTTGACTCAGTTGACACGAAAGGGTGCGAAGTTTACTTGGACAGAGGACTGTGAAGCTTCGTTTACGGAGTTAAAGCAGCGCCTCATCTCTGCCCCAATTCTCACTCTGCCGAACGGACCGGATGACTTTAAAATATATAGTGATGCCTCAGGAAAGGGTCTAGGATGTGTCCTGATACAGCGCGATAAGGTGATAGCCTACGCGTCTAGACAGCTAAAGCCTCACGAGCAGAACTACCCAACGCATGATCTCGAACTTGCCGCGGTAGTGTTTGCATTGAAGCTGTGGCGTCACTATCTTTATGGCGTGCCGTGCGAAATCTATACGGACCATAAGAGTTTGAAGTATTTGTACACTCAAAAGGATTTGAATCTTCGGCAGCGGCGATGGCTTGAACTCCTGAGCGACTTCGATCTCACGATTAGATACACGCCTGGAAAGGGAAACGTAGTAGCTGACGCGTTGAGTCGAGTGTTTGTAGGGAGTTTGGTTATTGATGATAGACTGCGCCGAGATCTTGAATCACTGGGTATTACACTGAAAATAAGATATAAGAAGTGGGCGCAAGTAGCTCAACTGTGCCTCGAGCCCGACTTGTTACACAAAGTGAAGGCCGCTCAGAAGGACGACCCGTTCCTGCAGAAGATACATGCCCTTATCTTGGTAGGAAAGGCGTCCGACTTTGCGGTAAGCACGGATGGGATGCTTCGAGTAAGGGGAAGACTATGTGTTCCGAACGACGCGGCCCTCAGACAAGAGATACTCACGGAAGCTCACTATGCTAGTTATACTTCTCATCCGGGTAGCACTAAGATGTATCGGGATCTTTGCACGACGTTTTGGTGGCACGGCTTAAAATGGGATGTGGCGCAGTTTGTGTCGCATTGCATAGCTTGTCAACGAGTAAAGGCCGAACACCAGAAACCAGGCGGAGAGCTTCAGAACCTTGCTATTCCGGAGTGGAAATGGGATGATATAACGATGGACTTTATTGTTGGCTTGCCGAGGACGCAACGGGGACATGATGCAGTCTGGGTTATCGTCGATCGACTCACCAAGTCAGCTCACTTTCTGCCTATCAAATCTACTTGGAGTGCCGACCGCCTGGCTCAGATATATCTCAACGAAATCGTCCGACTCCACGGCGTGCCCGTAACCATAGTCTCCGATCGAGATGGTCGATTCATATCACGTTTCTGGGGAAGCCTGCAGTCAGTAATGGGGACGAAGTTGAAATTCAGCTCCGCCTACCATCCACAGACCGATGGCCAAACAGAGCGCGTCAACCAAATCCTCGAAGACATGCTGCGACTCTACGCCTTGGACACGAAGACTAGTTGGGACCTTCATCTACCTCTAGCCGAATTTGCTTACAACAATAGCTATCAATCAAGCATTCAAATGGCGCCGTATGAGGCGCTATACGGGCGGAAGTGTAGATCTCCTATCTGTTGGGACGAAGTCGGGGAGCGGCAAGTACTTGGCCCTGAGCTCGTGGAGCAGACCGTCCAGAAGGTTCGGCTGATTCGGGACAGATTAAAGATAGCTCAAAGTCGTCAGAAGAGCTATGCGGATGTTCATCGGAGACCGCTAGAGTTTCAAATAGGTGATCGAGTATTCCTCAAGGTCTCGCCCATGCGAGGAGTCAGCAGGTTCGGAGCGAAGGGAAAGCTAAGTCCACGATTTGTCGGCCCGTTCGAAATACTAAAGCGGGTTGCTTCAGTTGCATATCAGATCGCTCTACCACCATCCCTAGCTGACGTACATGATATTTTCCATGTTTCCCAACTTAGAAAATATGCGTATGATCCAAGCCACGTGGTAGACCTGGGACAACTGCACCTTCAGCCCGACTTGACGTATGTAGAACAACCGGTCCAAATTTTGGATAGAAAAGAAAAGCTGCTTCGGACCCGTTCGGTTCCTCTAGTGCGCGTGCTTTGGCGGAATCACTCTGTCGAAGAGTCTACTTGGGAGCTCGAATCAGATATGAGGGAACGGTTTCCCTCATTATTTTCTAGTGGTAGGTTTTATTCCTTAAGTTTCGGGACAAAACTTCCAATTTGTTGGGTAGGATGTGGTGCCCCGTTCCCCCTATTCGGGGAGTGCGGCTAAGAAATACTAGACGGTATCGTTCGATCGGGATAGATTGAATCAAGAACTCATCCTCGTTATGGATTTGTCTCTTCGGAATCGATTCCCATATTCAGTGGACCGTGCCCCAAGGATCGACTTAGCGGCAGAGTCAGGAGGGACCTCTCCGCTGTATTCTTTGTTGCCTAGTTTTCGCTGTCGCTTGTTGCTTTCGTGCCTTGAGTTGGTTTTCGGATTTGCTTGGGTTTTCTTGAACGGTTTCGATGGATTTCATTGCTTTCGTTCTTAGGACTGCACTTCAATTCCGATAAGGGAAAGAGAGGAAGAAGTACTGATCAGCTGTTCGTGTCAATATAGGTGAACCAGCTGTAGTCGCCGCTCGAGCGGACTCCTAAAGCACTTCTTTCCTTTTCCTTCCAACTACCAAAAGTGAGTGGCTACCAACCCGATTAGCTAGCCCTACTTGCTAGTCTTCACATCTAAATCTTGGGTTCGTGCCTTGCCCGATCAAACGATACCAAGTAAATAACTAAAAGATATCAAGATAATAAGGGAATAGACTTGGGAAATATTGCTTGTCAAATGAAACTTGTGAACGGTTACTTACTTATATGCTTGCTCGTTTGGAATCTTCATCATATGCATAAATATAAGTTAGAATGTATATTTCTTCTTAAAACTGTGCTATGTATAGAACTTATTTTCAATACAATAACTTAACAGGAAGACTATGCAAAAGTAGATCTTGCCATGTTATTGCCCTGTGCCAGATTTGCCTCAATGTTAACTTAGTTTACTGCGTTGATCACGGACAACTTGTGCACAAGGTCTTAGTTCCTGCGGACGGTCGCTGGGGCACTGGCACCGATCCGATCCGGACGGAACTCATGATAGTCGCCTGCTTCGGATCGAGTGGCTTGTGGCGCCTCCTGTTCTCTGCGCCGTACGCCATTCCGTCCCGAGACTAGCCCGTCCATTATGGCAACGTGCCAGTGATCCCCTCGTATATTTAAACCTGTTGCAACTAACTTGTGTCTTCTTGGCAGGGAAGGCAAGGTAAGTATTATGCAGGTGGTTCAGACGGGCAGGTAAATGTCACCGAACGGTGGCGAGTAATTTCAATAATTCTATATATATGTCTTGCTGTAAAATGAACTAAGGCAAGATAGAAACCCACAAATATGCATACTTCATTAAAACAACGTGTTGATTGGTATAGTTGGGATAGCTTGCCTTCACCAGTACATTTCGATGTACTGACCCTCGTTGAAACAGGTTCCCTGCGCTAAGGAGAGCCGAGCGAGGAGCAGGAGACAAACCCCCAATCCAGTCCAGCTGTAGGCACGCCTCGACCGTGCCAACCTTTGAAGTATTTTGAAGAAGAAGAAGAAGCATTTTGAAGATAGAAGCTAGCCACCAAGCAACCATGCAACTTCGTGGCAAAGCAGTCGTTCCGACGCAAGGTCTTATATTTTGAGTTTAGTAAGGATGTAATGTACAGGACTGCTATCTCATTTTGTGTCAACACTTTTGTAAGCCCATAGAGGCAATCCTTATGACTCAGTTCAAGGAGTTTATAATAGATGTTCATATTATCAATAAAAAGAGAACTTTTCCATGTTTCAATATGTGTTTCAATTATTTGCGTACTCTGAATATGTGCTCGCTATGCGAAACAAAAATACTTAGCCTTGTGCGGTGCGCAACCTAGGCCCGCACGGCGGTCACGTCCGGGGGACGACTAACGATTCCACGGGATCGGAGATGCATTGCCGGAACCTGTGACGAAGCAAAGCCTGGTTGAGCTTTTGAAACCATGCTCGCGGAGCTTGCTTCAGGCCATAAAGTGCCTTTTTGAGGCGACAGACATATGACGGCCGATCAGGGGAAGTGAAACCCGGTGCTTGCTCCATATAGACAGTTTCTGCTAGATCACCATTGAGGAAGGCATTATTAATGTCAACCTGACGGAGAGGCCAATGACGAGTGACAGCAATGCTCAATACCACCCGAATCGTGGTAGGCTTGATGACCGGGCTGAATGTGTCGAAGTAGTCAACTCCCTCTTCTTGATTGTATCCCTTGGCAACCAAACGGGCCTTGTACCGGTCAATAGAGCCATCTGGTTTCTTCTTGATCCTGAAAACCCACTTACAACCAATAATATTAGAAGAGGAGGGCCTAGGAACCAAGTCCCAAGTTCCATTAGCAATTAAGGCATCAAACTCTAGTTGCATAACATGTTGCCAATTGGGGTTCTTTTTGGCTTGTAAGAAAGTTTTGGGTTCAAAATCAGAGGAATCACAGGGAATAGAGTGTTTGGTAGCAGTGTGGGCTTTAGGTTTAAGGTAATTAGTGGAGGATCGAGTGACCATACCGTGGGTCGAAGTGTTGGAGGGGCAAAAATACGAGGGAGCATGTTGATATGGCATAACCGACGAAGGATCGGTGGTGGGGAAGGTAGCACCACTGTGGGGGAATGTGGCATGAGGTCGGAAGGAGACGAAGACGATGGCTGAATGGGAGTCGGTCGAGAAGGATCCGAAGGAGAAGATGCAACCGAGAGTGGTGTTAATACAGCTTCTTGAAGCGGAAAAAGAGAGAGGTCAGGACGAGGCGAATCTAGCTGTCCGGACTGAGAATTATGCTCCGAAAAAGGAAAAGAAGACTCATCAAAGACAACATGACGAGCAATATATGTTCGAGAGGAAGAAACATGATAGTACAAATATCCTTTATGTTTAGCACTATACCCTAAGAAGATGCACGCCACAGAACGGAATTCCAACTTGCTACTGTTGTAAGGGCGAAGATAAGGAAAACACAAGCAACCAAAGGATTTCAGAAAATGATAACCAGGTTGACACTGATATAGGCATGCATACGGGGACTTGTTCTGAAGAATAGGAGTTATAGTTCTATTATTCAAGTAAATGGCGGTATGAAAGGCATGTTCCCAAAATTCCATAGGAAAATGGGAATGTGCCAAAAGAGCCAACCATTTTTCAATGATAATCCTATTCCTTCTTTCAGAAGCACCATTTTGTTCAGGAGTGTGAGGGCAAGAAACACGATGAAGTATGCCATTAGTTTCAAGAAACGTTGATACAGTTCGGTACTCGCCACCCCAATCAGATTGAAAAGCTTTGAGTTTAGTGGAAAACTGTGTCTCTACCATAGTTTTGAAAGATATAAAGACAGACAAAACCTGAGACTTAGCTGCTAAGAAATAAACCCAAACAAATTTGGTGCAATCGTCAATAAAAATGATAAAAATAGCGATTACCATTTAAAGAAGACACAGAGGCAGGACCCCAAACATCCGAATAAATTAAATCAAAAGGATATTTAGAGGGAACATGACAAGAGGGTAGATGATGTCTTTGACTCTTGCCTAATTGACAAGCACAACGCAAAGGCAATGATTTATTTGCAGAAACAGGCAAATTAAAAGTAACTAATTGATGATGCAAGATGGACTCATGCGGATGAGCAAAGCGATGATGCCAACAAGAAACAGAGGCGCGTTCACCAACAAAAACTCTGGGAGCGGGTGAGCAAACAGGAAGCCGGTACAAGCCATTCTCAACGATTACCTTGAGTATTCTCGTGCCCTGAAGGTCCTTAACATAACAATGATTAGCATGAAGTTCCACAAAACATTGTTATCGAGGCATAATTGACGAACACTAAGAAGGTTTTTAGATACTTTTGGCACAACAAGAATATCTTTAAGGGTAAGGGATTTAGCAACATGTTTAGCAGAGAGAGAAAGATTGACTGTATGCGTAATGGGAAGGGACTGACCGTTCGCGACGACAAGGCTGTCACTGCTAGTGTACTCGGACTGGAGGTTGAGGCCGGACAGGTCAGCCGTGACGTGATTCGTCGCTCCAGAGTCGACAACCCATGGGTCGGTGATGGCGGACGGGCTGGCAGTGTACGCCACATGAGCCTGCTTGCTGGCGGACTAGCGGAGGCGATCAGCGGCGCGGCGATTGGTGGAAGGAAAGGCAGACAGGTTAAGTCGTTGATGGCAGTTCCGTGCTTCATGACCCTGCTTGTCGCAGAGTTGACACACCGGGCGGGAGCGGTCGCCAGACGTGGCAGAGTCCAACGGGGAATGTCGACTTGCAGCCGCGCCTCTACGATGAGCAACATGGGCCACCGAAAAACTAGATTCGACGCAAGAGTCAAGTATGCGCTGTTCTTCCTGAAGAAGGAGGCCGAGCAGCTCATTCGACGAAATCGATTCCAGCCGCATACTTAGTGTTGTTTTGAACGCACTATATTTAGCCCCTAAGCCAAATAGCACAAAAGAGAAAATCCTCGTCTGATACAGAGGTGAGACATTCAGCGAGGGAATCAAAAATTGCCCTTTTCTTCTTAACATATTCCAAGATAGACAGTTTTCCTTGGAGAGCAATTGAAGTTGTTGTTTCAAATGCATCTGCCTGGCACGAGTTTGGGAGTGAAACATCTGCTCTAACATGGACCAAAGTTCTGCGGTTGTGGCAGCCCGAACAACGTGACCAAGCATAGGAGTGGAGAGAGTGGATCGCAGCCATAAAAGAACCAGTCGGTCCTTGCGCTTCCAAGCAACAAAGTCAGGATTCAGGCTGGTGGTGGTTGATGAATCTGCGGCCGATGAAACAGTCGGCGGAGGAGCACCACCAGCGACAAGAAATCCTTCAAGCTCATAAGCCTCAAGAGCCGAGCGAATAGTGCCGCGCCATAGAGAGTAATTGGAGCGATCGAGACGGACTGCTAGCGCCGGGAATTGAAGGTTGGCCGCGGCGCCACCAGAAGCAGTGAACAAGATTTGAGTAGCGGAAGGAGTAATCTGGTTGTTTTCGGAAGACATAGCGTAGGATCGGTTTAGGCTATTCTGATACCATGTAAAGAAATGATAAATATGGAAAAAGGTTACTTTTATTATTTTGATGCGTGAGCCTTTATATAGCATAGTTTACATCAAAACTAACTCATGAGAGTACTACTGAATCCCTACAATCATGGTTAGAGATAATTACAAAAATAAACTAACTTATGAGGTTACAACTGAATCCTACAATCTTGGTTTGAGATAATTACAAATCAGAGAAAGTCTAAGTCAATAACTTAATAATACGCTAAGTGTGTCACCTTGGAACATCTGTTTGGAGAATAGTAGATTTTATAACCTGCAGTGGCCCTAAGCCTTTGTTAGTTTCTGCTAAGAGCCTCGACCATAGTAACGAATAATACGAGAGAGATAGGGTCGCCTTTGCGGATACCATTAAGGCCTTGGAAGAACCTGAAGATGTTGCAATTAATAATAGTAGAAAACCACACATTATTGACTAGGTGAAGGATCATGTCAATCCATTTCTCACAGAAGCCAAACTGCCTGAGAACTCGCAATAAGAAGCTCCATTCCATCTGGTCATAGGCTTTACTCATGTCTAATTTGATCGTTGTATTCCCCTCCCAATATTTGTGATCCATCATACTAATAATTTCTTGAGCCAAAATTATATTATCTACAATTTTTCTCCCTTTCACAAATCCACTTTACTCCGGAGAGATAATCCGGGGAAGGATCATGGAGAGTCTCCTTACAAGCAGCTTAGAGAATATCTTGTTAACAAAATTGTGGGTGAGTTGTTTTTAGGGATGAGGACAAGAAGTATGCTTGTTATCGATTCAGGGAAGGTAAAACCATCAAAGAATAAGTGCATAACATTCAGAATATCCTGCCCAACCACCTCCCAACAATTTAGATAAAATTTACCTGAGAATCCATCTGGCCCTGGAGAGCTATTTTGGTCCATACTCTTGACAGTGTCCAGCAACTCCTCCATCATGGGCTTTGTAAAGAAATAATAAATATGGAAAAAGGTTGCTTTTATTATTTTGATGCGTGAGCCTTTATATAGCAGAGTTTACATCAAAACTAACTCATGAGGATACAACTGAATCCCTACAATCATGATTAGAGATAATACCAAAAATAAACTAACTCATGAGGTTACAACTGAATCCTACAATCATGGTTAGAGATAATTATAAATCAGATAAAGACTAAGTCAATAACTTAATACCCTCCC